>CAUYPK010032367.1:0-14300 GCA_963574355.1 Loris lydekkerianus | reverse complement strand
CTGGGGCTGGGTTTGAACCCGCCACCCTGGGTATATGGGACTGGTACCCTACTCACTGAGACACAGGCTCTGTCTTCACTGTACTTTTTATGAAATGAGACACCATTGATTTCATTTATTTTCCAGAAACATACTAACTTTCTTTCCCCATTGTTAGTCCTTTACTCTGGACTTCTGAGCCTCCCAAATTTATTGTCTTATTTTATTTATATGTTCAAAATAGGCTTATTAGGGCAGCACCTATGGCTCAAGGAGTAGGGCGCTGGTCCCATATGCTGGAGGTGGCAGGTTCAAACCCAGCTCTGGCCAAAAACTGCAAAAAAAGAAAAAAATAGGCTTATTAAATTTTATTTTCTAGGCATTTAAAAGTAAACCATTAGATATTTAAGTATATAGCACTGAATTTTCTCATTCTAATTTGTAAATAATGTTTTATTGTTTAGGTATGTATTTTCACATAGTTTATTTAGAAAATAGTACTTTGGTGGTATATTTTGAACCCATATTTCAGTGCCTCTTCTCTGCATTGGGGGCATTCTACATCAATACATTGTGATGGTGTATGGAAATAGCCAATTTACAACCCTTAGCTAAATGTTTTTAGCTTCCCTCACTTTCACTTACTAGGTAGGCCTTGGTTTAAAAACCTCTGTTTTGTAACTACATGACCTTGTGCAAGTGACTTAGTGTTACTGAATGTTAGTCTCCTCATTCTTTTTGTGTAGATGATAATAGTTTATTTATAGCAGTGTTGTGAGAGGAAATGAGATAAACATAGTTCCATTCATATAATACATATGCAGTGATGTTTAGCTGCTGCTAATATTTTAGTTTCTATCCATCTTTGTAAACCCCTTAAAATATCTATTCTCTTATGCTTAGTTTTTACTCAGTATTTTAAATTGAAATTTAGAATTGAGAATGTTATTAAAGAAATAAAATAACCTTGTCACATAACTAATTTATGGTCTGTTTTTCCCACTAAAATACTTTTAAGAAGTTTGAATACCTGTATTTATCTCCTCTCTTTTCTCTACTTAATGGTGGTAATAAAAAAACTAAAAAAAATTTATTACCTTGCAAATGATTAAGTGCCAAGTCATCAAAAAATGAGAAATTTCAACAAAGATCTGAAAGACAACAGGAGGAATAGTGGTAACAGCCACTTAGAGCTAAAGATATTACATCGTAGAGTGCTCACACAGGAGAATATAGACTAGAAAGGAACTGACAAGCCCTGTGAACTTCAGAGAGACTAAGGTTGCGTCCATACCACCTGAAGCACAGGGCTAGCCTGAAGTAAACAACCCTTCAAACAGGAAATTAGACATCTGTAGTAGGGGAACACTCTCAAAGAATTCTAGAATTTGAATCACCTTTGTCACTTACCTAAGAATAAGCAGATATTTAAGTAAAATCTTCAACTTTAAAGACAAAAACCAAAATAAGTGTGTGTGTGTTGATAACTCCAAGGGAACATAATGCAGGTAACGTAAGAAAACTTAGTATAAACTCAAATTAGCATTCCTAAAGTAATTAGACATTGCATCAACAGAACTCTTACTAATACCCTAAGTAAGTTTTAAAGCATTATTATAAAACTGGAACAGGATGCTAAGAAAAAGAACCATAATAGAAGGAAAATAATCTCTTAGGAATTAAAACATGATTGCCAGATAAAAAATTCAATGGAAGAGCTGGAAGGTTGAAAAACTCTTCCAGATAGTAGAATAAAAAGAAAGAATATAAAGAGATCATCCCAAAGAACTGATGTATGACTAACAGGTAGCTCAGTATAAGTAAAGTGCTCCAGAACAGAGAAATCAGAGGGAAGAAGTTGGCAAAGATGCAAGAACGTTTGATAAAGCTAATGAGCAGCTGTCTGCAGATTATTGGTTTTGCTGGGCTCACTGAATGCCTAGTAGAACCAATGAAAAAAGTCCCAAGCCAAGAGATATACAGGTAAAGGATCCTAAAATCTTTCCAGAGAGAAAACAAAAGATTACCTACAAAGCACTTAGAATTTTTTTTTAAAAAAATCAGTGTTAGCAGCAACACTGAATGGTTACAAACAGTGAAGCAATTCTGAAAAAAATTCTTTCATTCTAGAATTTTATATGTAGCCAACGTGAGGGAATAATGAAGACTTCAGGTATATAGTGATTCAAATGAATCCTAGGTTGTTTTTTTTTTTACTAACTATGCTAAGAGATTCTTTTTAAAACTATACTATGTGTCATAGAAGAGAACCTCGTTTGTTTCTCACCTTTGCCTTTCTCATCAGCCCTGGGTTTGATTCACATTCATAGGTTTGATTGAACTCATTTAGGTGTCCTTCTCCAAAATAAAGGAGTAAATCGCAAACAAGGAATAATTATATGCTCTTGAAAATGGAGCTCAAAAGAAAGTGGAACTCCAGCCTATATTCAGGTTGGAGCAGGATGATAATTGATAAAATAGATAATGTAGTGGGCGGCATCAGTGGCTCAAAGGGATAGGGCGCCAGCCCCATATGCCAGAGGTGGCGCGTTTAAACCCAGCCCTGGCCAAAAACTGCAAAAAAGAAAAAAGAAAAAAATTAGATTATGTACAGAATTTTCAAATAATTAAGAATATGAGGATAGTGGATTTATTAAGTAGAGATAAAACAGACAATCTTCCCAAACTGTGTAGAGTCATAGTGAAAATTATACAACAACTTTTTATTTATTATTTTTTATTTCCTAATTTTTTTTGTAGAAGCAGAGTCTCACTGTACTGCTCAGGCTGTGTGGTGTGGTACTCATGGTCTCAAGTGATCCTGCTGCCTCAGCCCCTCTAAGTGCTAGGATTATAGGCATTAGCCACTGTGCCCAGCTAGAACTTTTTATTGCTTTGGCTAAACATTAGTGATAACACTGCATGAGAATACTGAGCCAGAAGTATAGGGTATAAGACCTAATGTCTTATAGCAAAAAGAAAATACACACTATCTAAAGTAATCAGTCATAATGCAGTAATATAAACAACATTGAGCAATATTAGTATGGTGGCTAATGGGTTTGGTCTGAAGTATGCGGCCCTCAATCCCAGTTATTCTATTCTACTGTTTTCCTTCTAGCACTGAAGTCTTGGGAATGTACTTAATCCTCTTTCAACCATTATTTACTAATTTGTAAAACAGGGATGATGATAGTACCTATAACAAAGGGTTATTACTGTGAGTATTAACTGGAATATAGGTGAAGTACTTAGCCTGGTGATTAACAGACAAGTGCTGTACTATATTGGTGTTTCTTATAATAATGATTATGTCTCATGATTGGATATATATCTAGCTATTCCACTACTATTATTGTGCCTCCCTTTACCTTTCTTGTTTTTTTCCTTATTGAAGTTCAGAAGTTCCTTCTTTTTCTATTTAGTTTGCCTGTTGTGTTACCTACCACCTATTTCCTCCCCCCCCCCTTTTTTTTTTGCTAAATGTTTCTTTCCCTTGTTATTCTTCTCTTAGATTTCTTCTTCCTGGGAAAATTGATCTTTGACCAGATGGCAATAACATTTGAAGATGTGACTATTGTTTTTACTTGGGAGGAATGGAAATTCCTGGATTCTTCTCAAAAAAGGCTCTATAGAGAAGTCATGTGGGAGAACTACACAAATGTCATGTCAGTAGGTAAAGTTATCCCATCTTAGAGGGAATAGACTTAATTTCTTCTAGAACCAGTTTTGCTGAGTATTTGGGTTTTTATCTGGTATTGTATTAAAGTCCTGGAAGAATTGGGATGTTGTATTGAGGTGGAGGAAGAAATAGTCTCAAAAATGTGTCATAAGTCAGGCTGGCCTGACTCAAATGTCTGGCAGTTGGCTTAGTATCAGTGGGGATAATTGTGATGCATTGGCCTACGTCCCTTTGCAAACAAGCTAACCCAGATTCATTTATATAAAACGAAACATCTTCCAGGACACCTAGTTTATACAATTAATAGGTATTTGTGATTATTATTTTTAGTTATTTTCTGAATTACCCTTAAAACATATCTCCATACATAGTGAACTTTGGTCCTAAATTTGTTTCCTTTTCATACTATTTATACAAGTTAGCTTTTGTTGTATAGTGAATATGCCAAACTTAGAGGTTTAAACTATTATTTTTCGTGATTCTTATTGGCTAGATGGATCTTTTATCTTGAAGAGACTTGATTGAGGTAAGATAGATGAGGCTGGCTGGCCTGACTAATACGTCTGGCAGTTGGCTTAGTATCAGTGGGGATAATTGGGATGTGTTGACCTTACATCCCTTTGCAAACAAGCTGAGACTCATTTATATAGTAGTAATCACAGGAGTTTCAGAAGCATGGAGAGAGAGCAAACACTTTTTAAGTCTCTGCTTGTATCACTTTGGCTATTGTCCCAGTGACCAAATAAATTGTACAGCCAAGCCTAGAGAGAGAATAGAAAGAGAAAACCAAAGGTATAGATAAAGCAGCAAGTCAGAATAGCCATTTTTTTTAAAACAATCTATTATACTATTTTAGAACAAAAAAATAAGAATAATATATTTTATTTCTAATAATAATAATACTCAAAATATTCTAATTAAATATCAGTTTTAAGAGTATTTCCATGAAGCAGTTGGCCCTATCCTTTTTTCTAACAGTGCCTGATATGCTCAAGATATGCTTGAAGAATGAATAAATAAGCAAATGAGTGAATGCATATATGAGTGAACAAAACAAATGAATTTCAGACTCAAAAGGAGCAGCCAAAGTCCTAACCTTCTTTCCTATTCCCATCTACACATGTATTTCTGTCACTCCAGAGTGACAGTGATGTTGTTGATTTTGACACTTGGAAATTTTTAAACACAACTTTTATCTCATGACTGAATTATCTTCTTTTTCTTCTAGGAAACTGGAATGAGAGCTACAAACCCCAAGAAGAAAAATTCAGATATTTAGAATATGAAGATTTTTCCTGCTGGAAAGGCTGGAGGAATGCTGGCACTCAGATATATGAGGATCAGAGCTGTGAGGTAACTGTTCAAGGAGTAGATTCCAAAGACCTAAAGCAGCAAGACCTTTCCCACTGTCAAGAATGGTTAATAGTCTCCACACAAGTACCAGGGTATGGGAATTACCAATTAACTTTTGAAGGGAAAAATCCCAGGAACTTAAAATATAAAAAATTTATACCTTGGCAGTCCTTGGAAACAAAAACCACTTCAGACTATGGTAAAGAAATCTACATGAGTGATTCATATGGTTTTCAAGGGGGCAGGTACCATCTTGGCATATCCAGGAAGAATCTCTCCACTAAAGAAGAACAGAAGCTTTTAGTTCAGCATTCTTATATCCCAGTGAAGGAAGGCCTTCCAGAGTACTTTGGGGAGATTTGCCAAAATGACGTCCTGAAAGATTCGATGGCAGAGAAGTATTGTGGATGTAATAAATGTAGTGAAATTTATTATTGGAACTCACAATGTATTCACAAGGGAAATCAGCTCAGAGATAACCTCTATCATTGCTCCATTAGCACAGCAGTCTTCTCTCATAGATCAGACTTATATAAACATCCAAGAATCCACCTAGGTAAAAAGCTGTATGGGTGTGATGAAGTTAATAATAACTTTTGTCAGACCTTAGGAGTTCACTTTCATCAGAGAATCTGCACGGGGGAGGTACCTTACATCTGTAATGCATGTGGTAAGAGCTTCAGTCAGATCTCTAGTCTTCATAATCATCAAAGAGTCCACACAGAAGAGAAACTCTATACATTTGAGTATGATAAGGACCTAAGTAGAAATTCAATTCTTCACATTCACCATAGACTTCACATGGGAGAGAAGCCTTTTAAATGTGATCAGTGTGGTAAGAGTTTTAGTCGGAATTCAGTACTTCATGTTCATCAACGAGTCCACACAGGAGAGAAACCATATAAGTGTGATGAGTGCGGTAAGGGCTTCAGTCAGAGCTCAAATCTTCGAATTCATCAGTTAGTACACACAGGAGAGAAGTCCTATAAATGTGATGATTGTGGCAAGGGGTTTACTCAGCGTTCAAATCTTCAAATTCATCAGAGAGTGCATACAGGAGAGAAGCCTTATAAATGTGATGAATGTGGAAAGGACTTTAGTCACAGCTCAGATCTTCGCATACATCAGAGGGTTCATACGGGGGAGAAACCCTATACTTGTCATGAATGCGGGAAGGGCTTCAGCAAGAGTTCAAAGCTTCACACTCATCAAAGAGTACATACTGGAGAGAAACCCTATAAGTGTGAAGAGTGTGGCAAGGGATTCAGTCAGCGTTCACATCTTCTTATTCATCAGAGAATCCATACAGGAGAAAAACCCTATAAATGTGATGTTTGTGGAAAAGGGTTTAGTCATAGCTCTAATCTTCACATTCATCAGCGGGTCCACACAGGAGAGAAGCCTTACCAATGTGCTAGGTGTGGTAAAGGTTTCAGTCATAGCTCAGCTCTTCGAATTCATCAAAGAGTTCATACAGGAGAGAAACCTTATAAATGCTATGAGTATTATAAGGGATTTGATCAGAATTCACATCTTCACAGTAATTATAGAAGAGAAAGTGTATAAATCTTGTTTATTAATAGCTATAATCAAAGCTTAACCTTTAAACCCAATAAATGCTATGGGTAAGGAAATCCTATAAACAAGACAATCCCATACAACGTAATTCCTCTAACTGCGATTAAGAATTATATGCTTTAAGAGGAGGTTCTTAGGAGGATTTATATATATTTAAAGCTGAAGAGTATTTTATTTACCCATGATAAACATAGTCATTAAAAATATATATTAAAATTTAAGGAGAAAACTAACTCTTCATCCTAGTCTTTTTTTTTTTTTTTTTTTTTTTTTTGGTGCATTTCAATATGCATGAAATTATTCTGTGTGTGTGTTCAACTTTGTATTTTCATTGACTTCAAAACATTTCCTCAAATTTTGGTGACCACAGTGCACTTTCATTCCTTCCCCTCCCTAGTTTTCCACATTTATTCATAGTTTCAGATACCACCAAGCAAGAAGTACATTTAGTTTCTCTAAGATGTGAAAGGTATGGACAAAAGTTCATAGGAATGAATGCTAGAAACAGAAGATGCTCCATTGATTCAGAACCAGGAGTTCAAGGAGTAGAATTTTATTTAATCTTAGTAAAAACAGAGTGCTAGGAACAGAATTGAAGTCAGAGCTATGTACAACAATGAGCCTCCAAACTAATTACGTAAGTAGAGAATTTGAGCTCTACTTACATAATTGGAGAGAAACCCTGTAAGTGTGAAGGGTTTTTATAAACCATTTTATAATTCATTATATAAAATGCAGAAGAGTCAATAGAAAAACACTAAAAAGTATTACCTATTGATATGTAAATAGGCTTAGGTAGTATTTCCAAAGGAGTAAAAATGAAATTTAAGGGAATTGAAATATCAAAGTAAGGAATATTATCTTCAAGAGTTAGAAACCTACTGTCCTGAAAATTAGCTGCTTAAGGCTCCAGAGGAAATATTTTAAAAAGTTGATATCCCCAGTGTCATAACAAAAAAAACTGACCTCAAAAAAGCTAGAGTAGAAATCCATAGGTAGAGAAAAGCCTCTAAAATAATAGGAGAAATAGGTACAAAGAAGAACTTTAGTGAAATTAAAAATGCTGTATCAAAGTAAAAAGCAATACAGAGTAAAATTAACATTGCAGAACATCAATGCTATCACGAATAAACTTGAGATGATCTTAAATGGCTAAGGAAAAAATAATGAGATGGAAATAAGGAGAAAACAAGATACGAAGAGCAGAGGGTGGGAGTCCAATGTAGGAATTAAAGATGTTTCTAAGGAATATAAAAAAGAACATTTGAAATAGAATCAGTGATCAAAGATACTAAGAATTTTTACTTGGATTAAAGCATGTGCTCCTAGATTTCAGGCAAAACCAGTGTGAAAATCTTAGAAACAGTTTAGGAAAAAAAAGAACAATTGAAAGCATGTGGAAAGAAAAATTCTGGTTATCTACAAAGCTAAAAGGGAGGATAGATAACCTCTGCAATGGTAACTCAGAAGACAATGCAATAGCACCTTCAGAATTTCTGAGATTTAAAAAAGTCAACTGTTAAGGAACAGTTTAATAAACAAAATAGTCCATTATATTCACAAGAAGTATTTTAGATGATAAGCTAAAAAACAGCACACCATACATATGCCTTTTATAGTTCAAGAATGTGAAAGCCATGTTATTAAAGGACTAGTGGTGAACACTAAAATCATGTAAACATGCAGTTAAGTCTTAATAATTTCTCTCAAAACTTCAAAATATTTAAATAGTTGTACAAGAAAATATACAAATGCTAAATATAGAAGTATATTGAATAATAATAGTTTGGGTGGGAAAGTAGGGTTGCCAGGACTCCACTTGTGTTTGAATTCCATATAAGCAAAGGAGTTTTTTAGTATATACTGCAAATATTGCATGGACTTAATGCAAATAATTTACTTGAAATTCAAATTTAACTGGATATTTTGTGTTTTTGTGTGCTAAATCTGGCAACTCTATGGGGGTGGTATAGAGAAAAATGCTACATTTCTAATCTGATATAACAGGGACTCATGATAACATTTTCTTCTTTACGGTTTTAAGAAAAGTCTTTTTTTCCCTCAAAACTTAGAAATTACAACTAATAGAACTAAAAAAAAGTTCAGATGCTTTTCAAAACAAAAGATAAAAGCAAAGAAAATACTCAGTCTCTATAGGAAAGACAGTACAAAAAACCACAAGAAGTTGGCCTAAAACATCAGGATGAGAGAAGGCCAAATTTACCAAAGTATGTTAAATGCCTTATTAAAAATTTTGAAAACACAAATGGGGTAAAATTTAAATTCTATTACACATGAAAAGGTTAAAGTAAAATGATATTGATTAAATGTGAGATTAGGTGAGGTTTTTTTAAGGCAAATACGAAGGAGTACCTACAATATACTTTTTAAAGTTTAAAAAATAATTTGAATTAAGTCCATAAGATGAATAAAAACACTACATCAATAGTTTCTTAAACTCTTGTAATAATCAGAAAATGGAACAGGTGAAAAATATCTAGCTTTTAATTTTTTTTTAAAATGAACATAAAAGTACATAATGAAAAAATCAAAGATCATAAAACAGGACTTGAAGAGAAAACACAATTTTCCTAGAGGGAATGTTTCTAAATTAATTTATAGATTTATTTCAAATATTGTGAAAATCGCAATGAGATTTGAAATCAAATTTTAGAAAAACATGTTGAAAAAGAGCAAAGATAATAAAGATTAATGAGATGGCACTAATGTGTAATAGTATATTGAAAATATAATAAAGGAGGACTTAATTATATATTTGAAAAAAATTTTAGAATTGAGTCACCAAATAGCTTAGAGAAATATGCCACTGCATGGATTATATACACACATATAATGTGTATATGTATATATGTACATATATACTTCACATACGATAAAGATCGATAAACAGGAGAAGAATTATTTATAAATAGTACTGAGATGATTATTTAACCTTTGGGTGAAAAATAAAATTAGGCTTTAATGTCATGATCTATATCAGAATAAAATATATACTGACTAAAGCACAGGTTTGCAAGTTGTATTCCATGGACCTCCATATGGTTTTATGAAGACGGGTAACTCAAACACAAGAATCACAAATTTAGCTCCATATTTTTGTGTTTCATCCTTAAGAATAACATAAGATTTCCTTATTTTTAAAAGGAGTGTCTACCTTTAAATATAACATGCTTAAAATTCTCTGGAGTGGATTTTTGTATCATTTAAAACGCACATACATACATCCATTTTTAAAAAGTTAAATGAAAAACCTCAGAAAAGATACCTAGGAGTTTAACCATATAAAAATGTTAAAATTGTAGGCCAAAAACAGAAATCAGATAACAATAGGAAAAATACTTGACATGATTATGACAATATGACAGTGTGAACAGTGGATAGCTGATTTAAAATTGACATACATAAACAGATTAAGTATAACTTTTATTAACAAATGATAATACCTATTTTTAGTGAGTATGGAGTGAAGTATAGAAGTACACTACATATATTAAGAGTAAATTGATACAGATTTTTTGGAAGAGCTATTTGGCCAATCATAAACCTCAAAATTATCATTTTTTGAGACAGAGTCTCACTATGTCACCCTCACAGCCAACCTCAAACTCTTGGGCTTAAGTGATTCTCTTACCTCAGCCTTCCAAGTAGCTGGGACTATAGGTGCCCGCCACAATGCCCGGCTATTTTTTTTTTTTTTTTTTTTTTTTTTTTAATGTTATTGTCGTTTAGCAGGGCCTGGCCAGGTTAGAACCCACCAGCCCCAGTGCATGTGGCCGGCGCCCTAACCACTGAGCTGTGGGCGTCCAGCCATCCTTAAATTATTGATACTCTTTGCTACGTCTAGGAATATATCCTATGGAAGTAGAGTTTCACACTCTCTGGGAATTGTAAAGAATAGAGATCCACTCAAGCTATCTCATGTAAAGAATGGGGGTATAGAACATTACGTAGTAAAATGTCTCAGAAGCAAATCCATGGGCAGAAACTTCTTGGGAATTTCCCAGAAACCCATCAGATGATGAAGCTACTCTTACAAGAACTTATTTCAGTTTCTCTTTGAGTGGCGCCTCTCTTTTTCTTTTCTTTCTTTCTTTTTTCTTTTTGAGACAGCAGAGTCTCACTCTGTCGCCCTGGGTATAGTGCTATTGTGTCCTAACTCAATAGCAACCTCAAACTCTTGGGCTCAAGGCAATCCTCTTCTCTCAGCCTCCCAAGTAGTTCTCAGCCTCCCAAGTAGTTGGGACTACAGGCACCCACCACACCTGTGTAATTTTTCTATTTTTAGTAGAGATGGGGTCTCACTCTTGCTCAGGCTGGTCTCAGAAGACACCATGTCACTCTGTTGCCCAGGCTGAAATGCAGGGGTGCAATCATGGCTCACTGTGACCTCCAACTCCTAGGATCAGTTTGTCATCCTGTGTCAGTCTCCTAAGTAACTGGGACTACAGCCATGTGCCACCATGCTCAGTTACTTTATTTTTCATTGAGATGTGGTCTTACTGTGTTATCCAGGCTGATGTCGATCTCCTGGCCTCAAGTCATCTTTCTGTCTTGGCCTTCCAAAGTGCTCAGCACTACCATGCCCAGCATATTGTAACTTTTACGCTGCCTTCTCAATAGGAATGATCTAAATAAATTATGATGCAACTATATAATAGAGTCCTATACAGTCATTAACACATACATTTCAAGAATGTTGTAATGACAAGAATATGTACTTATATAGATATTTCCATGGGAAAAATACTGACTATATTAAAAAATGTTATCAGGGCTTGGCGCCTGTTGCTCAGTGGTTAGGGTACCAGCCACATACGTCGGGGCTGCCGTGTTTGTACCCGGCCTGGACCTGCTAAACAACAATGACAACTACAACAAAAAAAACAGCCAGGCATTGTGGCGGGCGCCTATAGTCCCAGCTACTTGGGAGGCCGAGGCAAAAGAATGGCTTAAGCCCAAGAGTTTGAGGTTACTGTGAGCTGTGATGCCATGGCACTCTATCCAGGGTGACAGTCAGACCTTGTCTCAAAAAAAAAAAACGTTATTAGTGGGTCTCTGACAGGAAAGATTGTGGTTATCTTTTTGCTCTTTACACTTTTTTGTATTTTTAGTATTTGTATTGATCTCTTTTCATAAAAAATACAAATCACTTTTTAACATATAACTAACAATTTTAACGGCTGCATGATATTCCATTGTGTTGCTGTAGGGATAAGTTATATTTATCCCTATATTAACAGGGATTTAGATCTTTCATTTTTATGTAATGAATTGAACTACCATTACAGTCATTAAGAAGTTTACCACAGTTTTAGGTAATTTTTATTAGAATGTTCTGTATTGGAATTATTGTGTTAAAAGATGAGAGGAAGAAGTTTTAACTTGTGCAGAGTGATGGAATAATGAAATTCCCTGATGTATATGTACAATCAACTACAAGTAGCCTGACACTGTTGGGAGTGTAAAGTGTAAATCAAAGGAGCATTTGAAGGATGGCCAGGTCACGAAGGACTTCCTGTGCCAAGCTAAAAATTTCTGTAGTTTAAGGAGAAACATTGAAGAATCTTAAATGAAGGAGTGACTCTATCATTTCGGAAAGATATTTTAATGGTGTGAAAATTGAATATGTGGCAGAGTGAGGGGCAGAGAATGACCAAGAATGGAAGTCACAAGACCATTTAGGAGACAAGGCAACTATGTGGTATCAGTGAGGTTTGGTAGTGGGGTATAGTTTTCTTTCTAGTTGTTGGTTTTATTTTTTCTTTTCTTTTCTTACCAGAGTAAACTTGGAAATTGTGTCCAGTATAAGAAGACAGAAATCCTTCTACTCAAAGATAGACATTTGTAATACTTTGGTTTACATCCTTATTCAGCATGTCTTATGTACTTGTTACATGTACATGTTTACACAGCTGATAGTGTGTGGTATGTATTACTTTGTTCCCTCCTTTAAAATAATTTAGTATTACTAAATTAATATTAATTAAAATTAAAATGAAAAGGTAGATTACTTAACAAACACTATAAATAAAATAAGAAAGTTAGTTTAAAAACAATAAGTGAAGAGAAATGTGAAAAAGATGTACAAAAACAAAAATACTGCCAAAGAATTCAAGGGGAATATCATTAAAAAGGAACAAAAGGTATTTTGTATCAAAAAGTCAAATTTAAAACTCTAAATCGAGGTCACAGTAACTCTAGTATCTAAAATTTAAACCAGGTGTTTACAAACTTTCTATGAAAGGGAAGATAGTGTAACAAATATTTTAGATTTTTTGCAGGTTTTAAGTTCTGAGTGGTGACTACTCAACTTTACCATTTTAGAGTAAAAACAGCCAGAGATGATATTATGTGTACAGTATATAAGTGGATAAATAAGTCTGTATTCCAATGAAATTTTACTTAAAAGACAAATTTGAATTTCATATAATTTTCACATCATGAAATACTTTTGATTTCTTTTAACCATTTAATAATGCAAAACCACACAGCTCTCTGTATAGTAACTGGCAGGGGACCATACTTTGAATAGATTAATTGGTGACTATGTCAAAACATGCACGGCACAGGTAAAACCGATGATCTGAAAGGGTTTATGGCCATTTCCACATTATAGTCTCTAAACACAAGAAATACATACAGCTTTAACTGTTAGGGATCAGAGGTTATCTTGGTCCTCTTTATATGTAACACATACAGATTTGTTTTTCATGTGTTCAGTCCATACCCCTATTATTAAACTGTTTCAATGTATACTATTAGGCTCTTGTGTCTAGGCTACCTTTTAAAAAATATCAAGATAGGAAAGTTTCTGCAAAAAATCTCTGTTCTTACATGATTTTTGTCACATCCCACTTCTGACACCACTTGTCAGGGCCCAGGACTGGCCAGGTCTTGGGCCAGCTTAACTAGGTTCTGGATGTGGACTGCTAAGTTACGTTGCTCAGCACTCTTAGGTGCCTGAGGGCTACCTACTTTAGCTGGAAAGAGAGAGTGTCTTAGAGAGAGTAAAGCAGTCTTCTTAGAAAGATAGATCTTAGTCTTTAGCAGAGCTTAGTGATCTTCAGCAGAGAGCTGCCGTGCTGGCATTTTGCAGGTAGGAGAGGAGACAGAGTCAGAGTAAGTGAGTCCATGATAGAATGCACATGCTCCCGACTGCCTTCTCCTCCAGCCTAATATAAGGCTGATCTTGTGCCTCTCAACACCATAGGTGTAGAGACTGCCAATTCACCACTGCTCTCATCTTGCGAGCTGTCATGCTTGTTAGGAGAGCTAAATCCCTCTCCATGCCCTTTCCACCAAGATGTTCCATTATTGAGCTATACAGGTATTTCTTATAACTCTCACTCCTCCTAGCCATAGGCTA
Source organism: Loris lydekkerianus (assembly GCA_963574355.1). NCBI lineage: Eukaryota > Metazoa > Chordata > Mammalia > Primates > Lorisidae > Loris > Loris lydekkerianus. The sequence goes on along the minus strand of CAUYPK010032367.1, from coordinate 321 downwards.
TACGGGGGCTGCTACAATTTTTATTGGTCATCTTAACTGGTAATGTCTACTGCTTAGATAGCTAATAGAGAAAAAAAGGAAGAGTCTATAAAGCTTAGAATTAGGTGCCCAGGATAGGGATGGTACTAATTAGGTTTTTTATTTACTATCTTTCTCGTCCTCTTTTGCTGTCTCTGAAATGAGTTAAAAAAAATTATTAAATACATTGACTTCCTTCCAGAATATAATTTGCTATTGAGAACTGATGTAATGATATGTGCTAGACGCAGAAACATAAAATAGGAAAGACCTAGTTGGTAGCCAGTAGGGGCTTACAGTCTA
>CAUYPK010032366.1:0-95184 GCA_963574355.1 Loris lydekkerianus | reverse complement strand
CCTACGGGGCATCTCACAAGGGCAAGGGTGAAACTCAGCAAATGTGAAATGTAAATGTCATGCCACGGTGACTGGGAAAATGCCAGGAAGTCTATGTTGAATATTGGGATGAAAATGTGTCAAATGGTTTATGAAGCTAGTGTATGATGCCCCATGATCATATCAATGTACACAGCTATGATTTAATAAAAAAAAAAAATAAAAATAAAAAAAAAATAAAGAAGACAGACGCACAATCTACAAACATATGAAAAGAAGCTCATCATCCTTAATCATCAGAGAAATGCAAATAAAAACTACTTTGAGATATCACCTAACCCCAGTAAGAGTAGCCCACATAACAAAATTCCACAACCAGAGATGTTAGCATGGATGTGGAGAAAAGGGCACACTTCTATACTGCTGGTGGGAATGCACACTAATACATTCCATTTGGAAGGATATTTGGAGAATACTTAGAGATCTAAAAATCGACCTGCCATTCAATCCTATAATTCCTTTACTAGGTTTATACCCAAAAGACCAAAAATCACAATATAACAAAGACATCTATAACAGAATGTTCATTGCAGCCCAATTCATAATTGCTAAGTCATGGAAGAAGCCCAAGTGCCCATTGACCCACCAATGGACTAGCAAATTTTGGTACATGTATACCATGAAATATTATGCAGCCTTAAAAAAAGATGGAGGCTTTATCTCTTTCATGTTTACATGTATGGAGCAGGAACATATTCTTCTTAGCAAATTATCTCAATAATGGAAGAAAAAGTATCCAATGTACTCAGCCCTTCTATAAAGCTAATTTATAGCTTTCATATGGAGGCTATAACCCAACTATAGCACAAGACTATGAGGAAAGGGCCAAGGGAGGGGAAGGTAAGGTGGAGGTTAGAGTGAAGGGAGGGTTCCTGGGTGGGGCCACACCTACGGTGCATCTTAGAATGGGTACAGGTGAAACTTACTAAATGCAGAATTCAAATGTCTACATACAATAACTAAGAAAATGCCATGAAGGCTACGTTGAACAGTTTGATGAGAATATTTCAGATTTTATATGAAACCAGCACTTTGTACCCCTTGATTGCACTAATGTACACAGCTATGATTTAATAATTAAAAAAAATATATGGAGAGGCTAAAAACTGGAATGAACCCTGCAAATGGGATTGGAATTCTACTTTAATCTAAACTTGTGGTTTTATAGATAGTTATTGGCTTCCAGGACTATTGTAACTTACCACCACAAACTCGGTAGCTTAAACAGCTCAGATTGAATTTCTCGTGGCTTTGAAGGCAGGATGTCAGAACTCAAGGTGTTGGCAGAGCTGTGATCCTTCCTAAAACTCCTCCAGAACACCATGCCCTGAGGGGGCTGCCAGGATGGGAAAAAAAAAGAGGGCCAGAGGGCCAGAGGTCAGAGCCATTTCCTTCCAGTTCCTACTAATCCACCCAGGAGGTTAGAGCCTGCATAGCTGAATCCCTTCCCAGGGACCCCACCTCTGAAGCCTGGGTCTTAGGTTCCAACACGCATTTTGATGGGACACTAGCATTACAACGATAGCTGGGCCTGAGGATGAGGTGGTCATTATGTGTCAGTCTTCACTTCCTCGTTTTGATAACTATTGTGGTTAGTAGGAAGAAGTCCTGTTTAGGACTTGATCTTAGCCAAAAGGTCAAGAAGCAATAGAAAGTCCTATTTATAGAAATTCACACTAAAGTATTTGGGGGCTAATAGGTCATCAGGTTGGCAACTTACTTTCAAATGGTTCAGAGAAAAATACAGTCTTAGTATAGCACTGGCAAATTTTCTTTAGGTCTGTGATGGCATAAAACACCAGCAAATCAGGACTGACCTTAAGTCTAGTCAATAGTCAACAGTAAGATGGAATTTGAGGAGCTGCACACAGACATGAGCCAGCTTCCTGCATGTGTGTCACTCCATTTCATCCTCATTAGAATAACTTACATTATTTTTATAGCACTTTCACATATGTTTTCTTTAAACCATGAATTCCATAAATGCAAAGATCACATCTGTTTTACGCACTAGCATTTATCCAATGCCCAGAACAGTCCCTGGGACAAAGTAGGCACTTCATAAATACGCACGATTGAATGAATAAATGAATGAAGGCAGATTGGATTGTACATGGCAGCATGACCTTTGGGGTTAAAAGATTTTACACTCCCATCTTTCTCCTTTCCTGACTGGGTCCTCCAGACTAGATCCGCTGACTGCTCTGCCTCGCTAAGAGCCAGACTTTCTAGGTTTGAATACTGGCTCCACTACTTCCTACTTGTGTGTTCTTGGGCAAGTTGCTTCAGTTTTCTCATCTATAAATGGGAATTGTAATAGTTCGTACACTGTATAGGGATGAGTGACATGTTATTAATTAACTGGGCTTGATTTCTGAGTTCTGTAAAGAGAATACTACTAGCAAGGCTGTTGTGAGAATTAAAGGACCCTCAGTAAAGGGTGTTTATCATGATCACATTTGATAATAATTCCTGTGATCTAATTACAACCTTGTGAAGTAGGGAAAGCATCCTCATTTACTTGATCCCGTAAGTTGAGTAATACAGCCAATTTCAACACCAGCGGAGACCCTCCAACTCAGACGCAAACATTTCTCTTCAGAACCAAGACTGTGGCTCTCTTCTTTGTACTGTTAGTTCCCTTACTGATCTAAAATGCCCCCTGGTAAATTAAAGATACTCTTGGGAAAGATATCCCAAAGCTTTATACCCCTGATGAAAAACACCTTACAGCAGTAGGGTTTAGGCCTTAGTGTGGAAGAGAAGCATGTGGAAGGTTTGTTAAAACACAGGTTCTTGTTCCCACCCCCAGAATTTCTGATTCAGTGAGTCTGGGGAGGGCTGGACAACTTTGAGAACCAATGTGTTAGAGGGAACTAGCTGAGACCTGTCTTAGAAAGCAAGGAAACACTGTTGGCAACAGATGGGAGAGATCTAGGGAGGTCAGAGTAGCAGGAAGGGAAAGCTTTAGGGGCCAAGCAGAGAAGGAAGGGCTCTGCCAAACAGAATAAAGAGCACCAGGTCAGACTTCAGCTCAATCTCTGCCTCTGGCAAGTCACCTTCTCTGAGATGAAATGGACCAATTCCTTTAAAAACAGCAACTGCCACAACTCACCCCATTAGAAGTAGATAATTTGAGTAACCTTATAACTATTTTAAAATTTGAATCTATAATTTCAAAACTTCCAGAAAAGAAATCTCCAGGGCTCAAGATAGTTACACTGGAGAATTCTTTCAACAGTTTAAAGAATACCATTCTATATAATCTCTTCCAGAATATGGCGGGGAACACTTCCCAATTTGTTTTATGAACTCTGACACCAAAAACCAGGCAAAACCAGTTTTTAAAAAAGAAAGAAAATTAAAAAGTGAAAACTGTAGACCAATATCTCTCTAAAATGTGGACATAAAAATCCTAAAGAAATAGAAATCACCAATCTATAAAGAGACTGATCCCCCTGGCCAGGTGGGGCTCAGTGTTTGAAAACAATGTGCTCCAGTGCTCTGACCGGGGACCCTACTGAGGATGGTCAAGAGTCATGGTGGAGCCAAGCAAATCTGGGAAAGTGAAAAAATGGGACTCTATACACATGGCTTTTGTTCAGAGAAAAAGCACTGCACAAACTGACTGCTAGGTCATACACCTAATGTTTATTGAGGGGGGACACTGAAAGTGGAGAGACAAACAGGAGAAAAAGGCAAAATGAGACAGTGCAAGCAGAAGTCCCACATTCTCCAAGGTCAGAGTAGAGTCCAAGGGCAGGGAGAGCAGGAGACCCTCTGGTCAAGAAGTTGGCAGCCAAAACATAAGGAAGTCCATTCTGGAATTTTTGCTTAGGAGCTCTGTATTTAAACTTTGAACCACATTATACACTTGTATTTGAATTTGAAAAGTGACCTAGCACCTTTCATAACCTATATGAAAGGTGGAGATGGAGTCTGAGAGCTAATCATGTTCATCTCTGTACAAACCCTTTGAATGTAAACCCTCTGTCCAGGATTCATCTCTTAGTTGCCTCTGCTGTTCACCAAGGCACACTCATCATTCCTGGTCCCAGTACAAGCTGACAGTGTTCTTGGTCCCTGAGCCAAAGCTCCACCCAACAGCTTTCTCCTGCCCTGCAGCCAGCAGAAGCCCTGGGGAATTATGCCCCAGAGCAGCTCTTAGAGAGGCACTTCCTCACCTCTAGAAGTGACGCCTGGGGCTGTTATTCACAAGATTAAGTGCCTGCAAATCAGCTGGGAAGCTAAATAAAATATTTTTTATAATGTGTACTTTTTTAAAATTTCAGGTTAATGTGAGGGTACAAACAACTAGGTTATAATGTTTGCATTTGTTAGGTAGAGTCTCCCTCGTAATTGTGTCCCACACCCAATTGTGTGCTGTATACCCTTACATTGTGCCCATTAAGTGAGAGCACCATCAGTCCCCTCCCCTACTCCCCTCTGCCCCCCCATTCTCCCTCCTCCCAACTTGAATTGAATTGAGTTTTTCTGTTTTGTGGGGTGAATGAGGTTATCTGTGGGCTTCATATTAGTACTGAGTACATTGGATACTTGCTTTTCCATTCTTGTGATATTTTACTAAGAAGAACGTACTTCAGCTCCATCCAGATTACTAAAAAGATATAGAACCTAAATAAAATTTAGAGTTTAACTCAGTAGGTCTGAGATTCTGGATTTCTAACAACCTCTGGGGTTATGCTGATGCGGCTGGCCTGGGACCACACTTTGCTGCCCCTACAGTGCTTTTTGTAGTTTACTCCCAAATAAGCTGCCTGCTCTCTAATTCTTGTAAAAGGTCTGCTTCTGAGGGAAGCATCTTTTCTCTCTCTCTTCTTATATTCCACACTCCTTGTTCTCAGTTTTCACAATGTCCAACCACTAGCTCACAATGTGACCTGGAGGAAACACTTCGTTCCCTCATCTCCAGAATGACAGGGTCAGACTTCCAATTTCCTTTCCCACTGTAACAGTCTAAATATTGTCTCATTATTCTAGTGATCTTGGAACTTTCCACCCTCCCCTTGATGAGCTTTCTTGTTCTATGAACAACCTTTTAAATTCAGGCTGACTCCATAGTCTGCTCATCTCCAAGAGATGTCTCTAAACACAAATGAAAAATAGAAGCATTTTCTGAAAACATAATAGCAAAAATCCTTGACATCTGAGAGAAATGGAGATAGCAAATGTTCACACATGCAGATCACATTTTCATTGTGACAGGGAGAATGATACCCTTCAGAAAAATAGAAGAAAAGTAGTTTTGGGCAGATTCTATTAAAATTAAAATCAGCATGAAATCAACAAAAGATATGAAACCATAACCTAAAGACATCTACACAGGAGATAATAAAGATAAAAAATTAATAGTCAGTTTGTACACTGTGTCTACTTTTTGAGCATCTCTAGACATAAAAAACACATTCTGCCTCCTTCTAGATCAGTGGTTCTTAACCTTCCTAATGCTGTGTCCATTTAATACAGTTCCTGTGGGTCACGACCCACAGGTTGAGAACCACCATTCTAGATAATCATTTTTGAAAGCTATCCTCTTACAGCTAGGCTTAAACATTTTTTTTTTTTTTTGAAATTTCTAATGTCAATAAAAAGCCAAGTATACAAGCGTATACCTAATCTAATATTATTGAGCCACCACATTTTACCCAAAAGAATACAACCCAACCTAAATGCAAATTTGATATTTCTTTAATTTAATAAACTTTCTCAAATCTATTCATGTAATTGTCAGTTATTGCTGCATAACAAATAATCCTCCAAGTCACATCAGCATACAACAATAAGTATTAATAGTTATGTCTCATTCAAGAATCTTCATGTCTGGGGAGGTGGAGCAAGATGGCAGACTAGAAACATGTCCCTACCAGCCTGCTCCTGAAAGGGAGGGAGGAAAAAAGCCCAAATCATCTCCAGCAAGGGGAACTACCTGGAATCATCACTGCAGGGCACACTGAGGCAGTGGTGGACTACAGGAACCAGGGAGAATGTCTGGAGCTGAGAACAGCTGGCACAAAAGGTGAGTGCATGAAAATGGGCGGGGACCAGCCAGCCAGACAGCCCTAACACAGAGGGCTGGCAACAGGCAGGCACTGTTCTGCAGATTTCTGATCTTGGGATTGGAACAGCCATGCAGGCCTTAGATAAGTGGGTGGACTCAATGTTGAGCAGCTGAGTTTGCATACCAGGTGGGGTAGAACTCCCACCAGCTTGGCTGGTAGCTGGGTCACCATTGTGAGAAGGTCATGGCTGCTATCTGGGCCACCATTGTGGGAAGGTCATGGTTGCTAGCTGGACTGCCACTGTGGGATGGTCCTATGGGAGAAACAGGTCTTCAGAGTCCTAGCACATGGCTGGCTCTGGCATTGGATGCTGAGCTTGAGCATCCACTCTTGGGGTGAGCTGAGTGGCTCCCACATCCCAGATAATTGTTGTGGGGGGTACTGTGAGATGTGCCTCCTAAGGTTTCTGGAGAGACTTTTGAGATCCCAACCCCATGGGGACTGAATGCTGATGACAAACAGGCACTGACTGAGCGCAACTAAGTCAGAAAGACAAGACCCAATCACACTGGCAACTAAAGACTGGTTTCTGGCATGTGTCTCCTAAAACCACAGCACCACCTGGTGTCCAGGTTTTTTTCCTTTCCTCTTTTTTATTGCTGGGGTTGCTGGGTGTTTTTGTTTGTTTGTTTGTTTTTGTTGTTGTTTTTTCTTTTTTGTTATTTGTTTTGGTTTGATTAGAGTTTTATTTATTTGTTTTGTTTGGTTATTGGTATTCTTATCCAAATTATTTTATTCTCTCTTCTTTATTTATCTCCTTTTTCTCTCTCTTGGATGAGATTTTTCTACATTGCTCCTCTTTCACACTTGAATTTTCCATATGATAGCTGAGATATCCCTTTTTTTCCCCTTTTTATCTTATATAATTGTATTTTTAATTTTCTTTATCTATTTGTATTTTTGTCTTTTCTCTGAGTGCTGGTTGGTCACAGCATTGGTCTGGCTGGGAGGTCATGGCAGTGGTCTGACTCAAGGAAGTCATCAGCTCATGGTCCATAATGTCCTTCTAGCTTTGGCCTTTGGAAGGCCAGTACTGGCAGATCCCCACTGTGACATATGGCTGAATTTTTTCTTCTTTTCTTTTCTTTCTTTCTTTTTCTTTACCTATAATTGGCAGAGGTGGGGTCTTGCTTTTTCCTAGACTGGCAAGGAGATCTGGATTTCAAAGGATGTACTAAGTTCAGCCCAGCACCTCAAATTCCTGGAGTTGTAGGTGTGGCCATAGCACTTGACCAATCAACACCATTTTTCTTATCACTCTTTCTATGCTCCTATCCTTCTTCTCTCTTTTTCCCCAATTCTTTTCTTTCTCCCTCCTCCTTTTTCCTTTCTTTCTCTCTTTTTCTCTTCTTTCTCACTGCTTGCTCTTTACCCTTCTCTTTCTTTTGGCCTTAGACCAAGAGGCCACATTAACACCTAAGCTCTGAGAAAAGGCACTGGGAAGGATAAAGTAGGGGAAGAAAATGAACAAGAAGAAAATACACATGAGGAGGAACCAAAATAAAAATTTGGGCAACATGAAAAACTAAAACAGAGTACTCCTTCCCCACCTCCACCAAGAGAGCATGAGACACCTACTGCAAAGGACTCCACCTGTAAATAAGTAGTGTAAATGACACAAAGGGAACTTAAAATATGGATGGTAAAGGCAGTACAGGGAATTGATGAGAAAGTGGTAAAACAGAACAAAAACATGGATGAAAGACATGAAAATATAGAAAGGATATGGCAGAACTTAAAGAAATGAAGGAATCAATCAGGGAACTTAAAGATGCAATAGAAAGTATCAATAATAGATTAGACCATGGAGGATAAAGAATCTCAGAACTAGAGGATAAAGTTTATGAGATAATGCAAGTAGTGAAAGGGCAGAAAAGAAGAGAGAGAAAGCAGAATATTTGTTCAGAGAATTTGTTCAGAAGCATTCAAACATATAAATTAAAGGTGTTGCTGAAGGGGAAGAAGAAGGTCCCAAAGAAATGGAAGCCCTGCTGGAGGACATCATAAATGAAAACTTCCCAAGTTTCACTAAAGAGTCCAAAACTCTCCTTTCAGAGGGATATCAAACCCCATGTCATCCCAACAAGCAGAACATCTTGAAGACACATTGTAATGAACCTGTCCAAAGTCAAGACAAAAGAGAAAGTTCTGCAAGCAACCAGGAGTAACTGCCAACTGACCTACAGGGGCAGATCCATGAAGGCGACAGCAAACTTCTCAACTGAAACTTTTCAAGTCAGAAGAGAATGGTCATCTACCTTTAGCCTTCTTAAACAAAACAACTTTCAGCCCAGAATTCTGTATCCTACTAAACTAAGCTTCAAAATTGATGGAGAAATCAAATCTTTTGCTGATATGCAAACATTGAGGAAATTTGCCACATCAAAACAAGTTCTATGGGAAATACTTAGACGTATTCTTAATATTGACCATCACAATGGTCATTCTACCAAGAGAATGAACTCCCAGAAGCTACAGGTTAAAACTTAGCTTCCACAATGCCAGAAAGGATAAATCTAAGCAATAAATGCACACAAAATAAGATGAATAAGAACCCCACCACACTTAGCAATTCTCTCAATAAATGTTAATGGCTTGAATTCCCCACTAAAGAGCATAGGCTGGGTGGTTGGATTAAAAAACACAAGCCATCCATATATGCCTCCAGGAAACACATCTCACCTCAAAGGACAAAGTAAGACTCAGTGTGAAGGGATGGAAAACAATATTTCAGGCAAATGGCATTCAGAAGAAAGGAGGGGTCGCAATCTGATTTTCAAATACAAGTGGATTTAAAGCAACTGAAATAAAAAAAGACAAAGATAGACACTTCATTTTGGTCAAGGGAACAATACAACATGAGGACATTTCAATTCTAAATATTTATACACCCAACTTAAATGCTCCCCAAATTATGAAACAGACCTTGATTGGTCTGAACAATATAATAGCCCATAATACCATAATATTTGGGGACATTAACTCCCCTCTGACAGAACTGGACAAATCCTCTGAACAAAAAATTAAGCAAAGATACAAAGGACTTAAGTGTGACCCTAGAACAAATGGGCTTAATAGACGTTTACAGAACACACATCCCAAAGCTAAAGAATATATATTCTTCTCATCAGCCCATGGAATATACTCCAAAATATCCAAAATAGATCATATACTAGAATACAAATCAAACCTCAGTAAAATTAAAAGAATTGAAATTATATCTTGTATCTTCTCCGACCACGAGATAATTAAGGTGGGACTTAAATACAACAAAAACTGTCATCCCCACACAAAGGCATGGAAACTAAGCAACCTTATGCTGAATGACAATTGGGTCAAAGAAGAGATAAAGGAGGAAATTGTTGGATTCCTCAAACATAACAAAAATGAAGCTTAAAGTTACCAAAACATGTGGAATACTAGAAAAGCAGTCTTGAGAGGGAAATTTATTACATTAGATGCCTACATATGAAAAACAGAAAGAGAGAACCTCAGCAAACTAATAAATCATCTTAAGGAAATGGAAAAGGAAGAACAATCTAATCTGAAATCTAGGAGAAAAAAGAAATAACCAAAATTAAGTCAGAAATTAATGAAATTAAAAACAAAAGAATCATTTAGAAAATTAATGAAACAAAGAGCTTGTTCTTTAAATAACTAAATAAAATTGATAAACCATTGGCCAGACTAGCTAGAAATAGGAAAAGCAAAATCTCTAATAACTTCAATCAGAAATGAAAAAGGACAAACAACAACAGATACCACTGAGATATAAGAGATTATCTCTGGCTACTACATAAAACTCTATGCTCAGGAATTTGACAATGTGTAGGAAATGGACCAATACTTGGAATACACCCTTACCCTTAACCTGAACTTAATCAGGAAGAAATAGATCTCTTGAACAGACTAATATCAAGCACTGAGATCAAAGAAACAATTATAAAAAACCTTTCAACAAAAAATGCCATGGACCAAATGGCTTCACACAAGAACTCTGTCAAATCTTCAATTAAGAGCTTATACCCATACTACAAAAACTATTCTAAAACATGGAAAAAGAAGGAATCTGCCCTGACACATTCTATGAAGCAAAGATCACCCTTATATCAAAACCAAGAAAAAACCCAACTAAAAAGAACTACAGACCAATTTCACTTAGGAAATTTCACAAAATTTTAGCCAATAGATGACAACTACACATTAAAAAATTATACATCATGATCAAGTAGGCTTCATCCCAGGGATATAAGGCTGGGTTAACATAAACAAATCCATAAACATAATTCACCATACTAACAACAAAAGCAACAACAAGAACCATATAATCCTCTCAATAGATGCAGAAAAAGCATTTGATAAAATTCAGTATTCTTGTCTAACAAGAACACCTAAGAATATAGGCATATGTGGCACATTTCTTAAACTGATCGTAGTGATCTACAACAAACCCACAGCTAATATCATACTGAATGGAGTAAAACTGAAAGCTTTTCCACTTTGAACTGGAACTAGATAAGGATGTCCTCTATCACCACTAGTATTCAACATCAACACAGTTCTGGAAGTTCTAGCCAATGCAATCAGACAAGAAAAGGATATAAAGGGCATCAAAATGGGAGCAGAAAAAGTCAAACTCTCTCTCCCTTTACCAATGATATGATCTTATACTTTAAAAAAAACCCCAGAGATTCAAACACAAAACTCCTGGAAGTAATCAAGAAATACATTAACGACAAGACCAGAGACAAGATGGCTGACTGAGGCCAGCTTTCCACAGAAGCTCCTGTCCAGAAGGAGAGTTGAAGGACAGAAATTTAGCGAGTAACCTGGTGGATTAGAGCTGTAACAAGAGAGGTTGAAGAACACACATCAAACCCACTGAGGCAAGCTGTGAACCCAAGGATACAAACAAAAGGTACAAAATCCATCACCAAGTGGACAGGAGTCTCCTGCCCCATGAGAATGGCTCAGTGTGCCCCAACCAAGCAAGCAGGGTTCAAAGGTCCTTCCACTATACTCCACGGGAGAGACCCTCTAAAAACTGGACTGACCTCCCCTACTAGGGTGCCATAGCATTCTCCTGCCAAGCATAAAATTGTGTAAAACTATATATTTTCTACCTGCAATTCTGAGCTCCCAGCACTCCCCTCCACTCTCACTCTGAGGTCTGGAGGCCTGTCCCACAGGAGTCCAGATTCGTGGATGATTTCTCGAGGGGTGTGGACGGAGCCGAGACTGCAGCTGGTCAGTGCTGATTTTGCAGCATGGGAGGGAAGAGAGGACGGTCAACAGAGAGGGAACCACGCCGGAGCGGCAGTGCCCCAAGGTGCAGAGCAGCAGCCGTTTTTGGCAACAATAGGGCTCACCCCCAGATGTTCTGAAGTCACACCCCCTGCCTCTTTGAGCAACCAGAGGAGGCTGGGCATCTTCTCAGGTGGCAACCACCAGCAGAACAGATCTGGGATGGAAACACAGGCCCATGAGTAAAGGGTTTGCCTGAGGCAGTACCGGCCTGGGTGGAATACAGAGATGAGAAAATGCATGCCTGGGAGATTCCCAGGGCAGGGCTGACATAGAAGACTGCTTTACTGAGCCTAAGATGCACCTGGCCCTCAGGGGATCATCAGCCTATAGACAAAGGAGCCAAAGACAGGAGGCTACAACTGACAGCTAACCGTGCTGTAAATACAAACCCGCAGGAGCAAAAAAAGGGCCTGAGGCGCAGGTTCTGGGAACTCAAAACAGCTTCTCTTCTGCAGGAGAATTTAGCAGGGAGAGAAACAAATTCCCGCAAAGTTGTTCTGTGTTGTCAGTAACATTAATCAGGGGTGTGACTAGACTGAGTGAACACCCCCCAAGCCTCCATCAAGCACCCAAGGTTGTCAGGCCTCACCTCCCCCTGTTGGATAGAGGCATACAGCAGTGGCCTGGCTGAGCAAACATAGACTTCTTTATGATTCAGGCAGCTGCAAACCCCTGGAATATCTGCTCATTCGAGGCAACTGAGTTAGAGCCCTTTGGAGTTATCAGTGACTGGGTGTGACAAAGGAGCAAGATGGGGAAGGAGGCATCAACCTTCCCAGACTAATCTATTTGCTGGGTGGGTTCTCCTGACTTCACAGAGCACTGGAGCCATATTTGAATTGTTGGCAGACCCCTGCGTTCTAGTTCCAGAGACCTTTTAAACGTTTCCACCTGAGACAGGTGCTGACTGAGACAATTGATTTGAACCATTGAACTGAGCCAATCACCCGAAGACTATCCAAGTGGTGCCCTGGGTGTGTGGTTGTAGGAAGGTTTGATTTTCTTTTTCCAATTGTTACCTATGGGGGTCGGGGTGACTTAATTCCTGGTATTTCTCCACAGCTGAGACTTCAACCCAGAGTATATTTTTCACTAGGGTCAGACAGAGACAAGCTGAAAATAAGACAGAACCACTTAGCCCCACCACACCAAACAAGTCCGCAGTTTCAAAGGCCATAGCACTATACGGGTCCTCGACAAAGCTCAAGGGGAAAAGACAAACGGTGTAAAATAATCATGGGGTGGAATCAGCAAAAAAACTCTGGTACCATGAATAACCAGAATAGATCAACCCCCACTGCCCCCAAGGAAAGATATGGCAGATGTAACTGAAGATCCCATTCACAAATGGCTGGCCAAGATGTCACAAATCGAATTCAGAATTTGGATTGCAAATAAGATTAATAGAATGGAGAAAAAATTGGAATTAGAAATTCAAAGAGCCATTCAAAAGTCGGAATTAGAAATTTGAGGAGAAATTCAAAAATTGTCTCAAGAATATTAACAAATTTAAAGACGAAACCACCAAAGATTTTGACACACTGAAGCAAGAATTTGCAGCCCTCAAAGATCTGAAAAATACAGTAGAATCCCTCAGTTACAGAGTGGAGCAAGCAGAAGAAAGGATTTCTGACATTGAAGACAAAACTTTTGAATGCTCCCAAACTCTCAAAGAGGAAGAGAAATGAAGAGCAAAAATGAATCATTCTCTCAGAGAGGTCTGGGATAATGCGAAGAAGGCTAATATCTGCCTCACTGGAATCCCTGAAAGTGATGAAGTGGCTTCACAAGGCACAGAGGCCCTTCTCCATGAAATTATGAAGAAGAATTTTCCAGACATGTCAAGAGATTCTGAAATTCAGACAGCAGACAGTTTCAGAACCCCAGCACAACTCAACCTGAATAAGACTCCCCCAGGCATATCATAATTAACTTCACTATAGTTAATATGAAGGAGAAAATTCTGAAAGCAGCCAGATGTAAGAAATCCATTACCTACAAAGGGAAGAATATTAGAATGACTGCAGATATCTCTGCTGAAACTTTTCATCCAGAAGCGTGTAGTTATTGACCTTAATCTCCTAAAACAAAATAACTTTCAACCACGGATCCTGTATCCAGCTAAACTGAGCTGGATTTCATTTATGATGGAGAAATTGAATACTTTAATGACATTCATATGTTGAAGAAATTTGCCATAACCAAACCAGCTCTTCAGAATATTTGCAGACCTATCCTCCATCCACTGGACTTTCAAAATACTTGACTCTGAAAATTTTACCAGACTTATCAATATTCTCCATTAATGTGAATGGCTTAAAGTCTAAAGAGGCACAGGTTGGCTGACTGGATACAAAAAGTCAGGCCAGATATTTGCTGCATACAAGAGTCACATCTTACCTTAAAAGATAAATATAGACTCAGGGTGAAAAGATGGTCGTCAATATTTCAGGCAAATGGTAATCAGAAAAAAGCAGGTGTTGCAATTCTATTAGCAGATACAAAAGGCTTTAAACCAACAAAATTAAGGAAGGATAAAAATGGTCACTTCATATTTGTTAAGGGTAATACTCAATTGAGATTTCAATTCTTAATATTTATGCACCCAACCAGAATGTGCCACAGTTTATAAGAGAAACTCTAACAGACATGAGCAACTTGATTTCCTCCAGCTCCATAATAGTCGGAGATTTCAACACTCCTTTGGCAGTGTTGGATAGATCATCCAATAAGAATCTGAGCAAAGAAATTTTAGATTTAAAACTAACCATCCAACATTTGGATTTAGCAGACATCTACAGAACATTTCATCCCAACAAAACTGAATACACATACTTCTCATCAGCCCACGAAACTTACTCCAAAATCAATCATATCTTAGGTCACAAGTCTAACCTCAGTAAATTTAAAGGAATAGACATTATTCCTTATATCTTCTCAGACCACCATGGAATAAAAGTTGAACTCGGTAACAACAGGAATCTCCATATGATTCTCTCAATTGATGCAGAAAAAAAGCTTTTTATAATATCCAGCATCCCTTCATGATCAGAACCCTTAAGAAAATTGGTATAAAAGGGACATTTCTTAAATTGATAGAGGCCATCTACAACAAATCCACAGCCAATATCATATTGAATGGAGTTAAATTGAAATCATTTCCACTCAGATCAGGAACCAGATAAGGCTGCCCATTGTCTCCACTGCTCTTTAACATTGTAATGGAAGTTTAAGCCATCGCAATTAGGGAAGAAAAGGTGATCAAGGGTATCCATATAGGATCAGAAGAGATCAAACTTTCGCTCTTCACAGGTAATATAATTGCATATCTGGAAAACACCAGGGATTCTACCACAAAAGTCTTAGAAGTGATCAAGGAATATAGCAGCATCTCAGGTTAGAAAATCAACATTCATAAATCGGTAGCCTTTATATATACCAACAATAGTCAGGCTGAAAAAACAGTTAAGGACTCTATTCCATTCACAATAATGCCAAAGAAGATGCCATATTTTGGAGTATACCTAACAAAGGACGTGAAAGATCTCTATAAAAAGAACTATGAAAGTCAAAGAAAAGAAATAGCTGAAAATGTTAACAAATGGAAAAACATACCATGCTCATGGCTGGGAAAAATAAACATTGTTAAAATGTCCATACTACCCAAAGCAATATACAATTTTAATGCAAACCCTATTAAAGCTCCACTGTCATACTTTAAAGATCTAAAAAAAAAAAAATATTTCATTTCATATGGAATCAGAAAAAACCTCAAATAGCCAAGACATTACTCAGCAATAAAAACACAGCAGGAGGAATCATGCTACCAGACCTCAGACTATACTATAAATCGATAGTGATCAAACAGCATGGTACTGGCATAAAAACAGAGAGGTAGATGTCTGGAACAGAATAGAGAACCAACAGATGAACCCAGCTACTTACCGTTATTTGATCTTTGACAAGCCAATTAAAAAAATTCAGTGGGGAAAAGATTCCATATTTAACAAATGGTGCTGGGTGAACTGGCTGGCAACCTGTGGAAGACTAAAACTGGACCCACACTTTTCACCATTAGCTAAGATAGACTCTCACTGGATTAAAGATTTAAACTCAAGACATGAAACTATAAAAATACTAGAAGAGAGTGCAGAGAAAACCCTTGAAGAAATCGGTCTGGGCGAGTATTTTATGAGGAGGACCCCCCAGGCAATTGAAGCAGCTTCAAAAATGCACTATTGGTGCCAGATCAAACTAAAAAACTTCTGCACAGCCAATAACACAGTAAGTAAAACAAGCACACAGTCCTCAGAATGGGAGAGGATATTTGCAGGTTATGTCTCTGACAAAGGTTTAATAACCAGAATCCACAGAGAACTCAAACGTATAAGCAAGAAAAGAACAAGTGATCCCATGTCAGGGTGGGCAAGGGACTTGAAGAGAAACTTCCCTAAAGAAGACAGGTGCATGGCCTACAGACATATGAAAAAATGCTCATTATCCTTAACAGAGAAATGCAAATCAAAACTACTTTGAGATATCATCTAACTCCTGTAAGATTAACTCATATCAACAAAATTCCAAGACCAGAGATGTTGGCATGGATGTGGAGAAAAGGGAACACTTCTACACTGCTGGTGGGAATGCAAATTAATACATTGTTTTTGGAAAGATGTTTGGAGAACACTTAGAGATCTAAAAATAGATCTGCCATTCAATCCTATAATTCCTCTACTAGGTATACCCAGAAGACCAAAAATCATATTATAACCAAGACATTTGTACCAGAATGTTTATTGCAGCCCAATTCATAATTGCTAAGTCATGGAAAAAGCCCAAGTGCCCATCAATACACAAATGGATTAATAAATTGTGGTGTATGTACACCATGGAATATTATGCAGTCTTAAAGAATGATGGAGACTTTACCTCTTTCATGTTTACATGGATGGAGCTGGAACATATTCTTCTTAGTAAAGTATCTCAAGAATAGAAGAAAAAGTATCCAATGTACTCAGCCCTACTATAAAACTAATGTATGGCTTTCATATGAAAGCTATAACCCAGTTATAACCTAAGAATAGGGGGAAGGGGGAAGGGAGGGGAAAGGATGGGCGGAGGGAGGGTGATTGGTGGGATTACACCTGCAGTGCATTTTACAAGGGTACATGTGAAACTTACTAAATGTAGAATATAAATGTCTTAACACAATAACTAAGAAAATACCAGGAAGACTATGTTAACCAGTGTGATGGAAATGTACCAAACGGTCTATGAAACCAGTGTATGGTGCCCCATGATCACATTAATCTACACAGCTATGATTTAATAAAAAAAAAAAAATACATTAATGTCTCAGGGTATAAAATTGTCTGGCACCTTTCACCACTTATAAAAATTGATTCAAAATGAGCACAAGATTGAAATCTAAGGCAGGAAATGATTAAAATCCTAGAAAAGAGTATGGGAAAAACTCTTGAAGATGTCAGCCTGGGGAAAGACTTTATGAAGAAGACTTCTGTGGCAATTGCAACAACAATAAAAATTAACAAATGGGACTTCATTAAACACAACACAAAATAACACAACAATCTAACAACTCAACAATCAAAGCAAATAGACAACTTTCAGAATGGGAAAAGGTATTTGCATATTACAAATCTGATAAAGGTTTGATAATTAGGATCTATAGACAATGTAATTAATCACCAAAAAAGGAACTAACAATCCCATCTATCTTTGGGTAAGAGACATGAACAGAACCTTCTCTGAAGAAGACAGATGAATGGCTACAAACAGATGAAAAAAATGCTTATCATCCCTAATCATCAGAGAAATGCAAATCAAAACCACCTTAAGATGTCACCTAACCCCAGTAAGATTAACCCACATAACAAAATCCCAAAGTTGCAGATGCTGGCATGGATGTAGAGAGAAGGGAACCCCTTCACATTGTTGGTGGGACTGCAAACTAATACAAGCCTCTTTGAAAAGAAGTATGAAGAATCCTCAAAGAATCCAAATTAGACTTCCCATTTGTCCCTGCAATCCCACTACTAGGCATCTAACCAGAAGAAAAAAAAAATCATTTTATCATAAGGACATATGCACTAGGTTATTTACTGCAGCTGAAATTTACAATTGCCAAGATGTGGAAACAACCCAAATGTCCATCAACTCAGGAATGGATTATCAAGCGGTAGTATATGCATACCTTGGAATAGTATTCAGCCATAGAAAGATGGTGACTTCACATCTTTTGTGTTAACCTGAATGGAGTTGAAATACATTCTTCTCAGTAAACTATCACAAGAATGGAAAAGCAAATATCCAATGTACTCAATACTAATATAAAGCCAGTAGATGATCTAATTCACACCCACAAAGGAGTAAAACTCATTTCAATTGAAGTTGGGGGGAGGAGGGATGAAAGAGGGGGTTTGAGGTGCTCCCATGTAGGAGTGTACGGCACACTTTTGGCTTATAAGGACATAGCTGCAAGAGGGACTCTACCTAACAAATTGTGATTTGGTGGTTTGTACCCTCACATTAACCTGAAGAAAAAAAAAAAAAAAAAGAAAAAAAGAACTCTTCAGGGCTTTTGGTTGGTTCTGTTTCAGGCTATGAATATGTAAATCCAGTCTGTTACCCAGAAGCTCATAGGCAGCTACTCAGGATATAACCTTCCTCATGGCAGAGGTCAGATGTTCCTGAGAACAGAAACACGTGGTGCCTCTAAGGGTGAAACTTAGAACTTGTGCATTGACTGCTACTTCTTCACATTCCGTAGCAAATCACACGGCCAAGTCCAAGGTCAATAATTGCCTCCCACAGAATTATCAGCACATGGAGTGAATATTTGCTGAAAATTCTTATCCCTCAATTTCTATATTACGATGACTTGTCAATAAAATATTAAGATATTATATTGTCAATAAAATAATATCAGATATTAACAAGAGAGCATCAAGAGCTCTTTGAGTGTAGAGATAAGCCAAAAGTGATGTGGGTAATAACACTACTATTGAAATAAATGTATAGCTTTACAAGGAAACCATCTTGGATGTGCACCTTTTGATTTGTTTTAAAAAGTTACTGTCATGCTTTTTATAAAAGTCAAACTACATCCTTGTTTAACCACATCCAATTCTTATTTGTGGATGGCCCTGTCTGCAGAGGAACTATCCCCAGGTGCTCCTGAAAGATACCAAGTCAATGTTTCCTTATTTTTCCTCTTTCATAAAAAAAGAATCTTTTAAAGGGGAAGCACATTTACCAGAATCTCCATTCTGATATCTCCTAGCTGGGGCTTGGCAGCCCAGAGATACAAGGATGAAAAGGCACCATCAGTTTGTTAGAGTGAGCTATTACAGGTTTCTTGGTAAGCGATTCTGGACAGTTGGGACTCCGGCCTGGTCCTGGTCCCTCAGTAGCTGTGGTCACCTCAGCTGTGTGCTGGACACAGGATTCCAGTTCTCCATGCATAAGTGTGCTCCCCAGTGCAGCCGGCCCTGATGGTCAGGTGGCAGGGAATCTATTGGCCAAAGTTTTCTGTGTTGCTCTTTCCCCAATGACACTGCTTTATAAAGTCACTGATTGCAGCTCTACAAAGTGTGACAACAGCTTTTATATGCTAAAGACTGAGTACAAAAGCTCTCATTTAATGCTAGTTTTTGTTTCCCATAAAAAAAACTTCTTGGGATTTGTGGGGACCTTTAGAAACAAAGTGACAGTTTTTAATCTTAAATATGCTAGATTAAAATTAAAATGTTACTTTCTCTTGTTGGGTGATCCTGATGAATCTATACACATCAGCCTTTTCTGTTTCTTTCTTTCTTTTTTTTTTTTTTTTGGTAGATCTTAAAATGACCTTTGCCACCATTATAACCTTCTAAGAATCAGAAGGTAGATTTTGAACCAGGACTTGAGTCGACAACCAAGGAAAACAAACGAAGCAAAAGTCAGATCATTTTTCTAAAGCTAATGCTTTACATTCTCTGGAAAGCATTTAATCTCTTCTTACCAGTCCCCTCTCCTAAGTTCTTCCCAGGACCATGAGTGTATTTATTTACTGAGCAAACGCCATATCCCCCTCAGCCGGGTCCTTCCTAGGAGCGCCCTGCAACTGTCCCCAGGGTCCTCAGAGAGAAGTGCTGTGATCCCTCTTTCCTGGTGAGAGGCCGGGGCTCTTCTTGGCTGTCCCTTAGCGACAGTCCTGGAGCGTCCCTGCGGGCGCTCACTCCCTTCTCTCAAAGCACCTGGCGCCCAGAGGGACGGGGTTCGCGGCCAGGGCGGGCGGCGCGGGTGCCCTTTGGAGCGGGGCGGACCAGGCGGGCGGGATCGGGGGGAAGGCCGGGCCCAGCAGGGCGCCCCGGGACTGGGGCTTGGCGCTGTGGCCCCATCATGGAGCTGCGGGCGCCCGGCGAGGTGCTGATGAGCCAGGCCGTCCAGCCGGCCCACGCCAACGCCCGCGGCGAGCTGAGCGCAGGGCAGCTGCTCCAGTGGATCGACATCACCGCCTGCCTGGCGGGTAGGGAGCGGCGGGGCGCACCGGGCCGGTGGCAGGGACGGGCGGGCGCAGGGGACTAAGGGCTGGTTCGGGGCTGAGCTGGGACCTTTAGACAGGGAGCCTGGAGAGAGAAGGAAGGTGAGGAGGATGTGTACAAAGTCAGAGACCGTGATGACACGACGGAGACAGCTCTTCTGACAGTGACCCAACCCGGTGGTTCTCAAGATTTTTGGTCTTGGGACACCATCCCGTGAAATAAACGAGGACCCCACGGAGTTTTTGTTTATATAGGTTATTTTTATATTCATATTTACATATGCAAAATTTAAAATTTTAATTCATTTATAAAAAAGAAATCCATTAAAAAACATAACGTATTTTTATTAAAAATAACTGCACTTTCAACAGTAACCAAAGTGTACTTAGGGGAGCAGTAATAGTTTACTGTTTGCAAATCTCCTTCATCATAGGTCTGGTTTAGCAGAAGGTTGCTCACTTCCATATCTGCTTCTGGGTTCAACTTGTGGCTACCACACCCTTATGTAGTCTCTGGAAAACTCTACTGTATTCTTGTGAGAAAGCAAATTAAGAATGAAAATGGGGGGTTGGGAGGAATCACCACAGACTGAATTGCACCCTCTTGCAAGTTATGTGTTGAACCCCTAACTCCCAGTGTGGTTGAATTTGGAGTAAGGAAGTAATTCAGGTTAAAAGAGGTCATAAGGGTGGAATCCCCATAGGACTATTGTCTTTGCAAGAAAAGACACAGAGAGCTTAATCTGTCTGCCATGCAAGAACACAGCAAGAAGGTTGCCATCTGCAGGCCAGGAAAAGAGCCCTCACTAGGACCCAAATTGGCAAGCCTCCAGACTTGTAAGAAGTAAATTTCTATTGTGTAAGCCACCCAGTTTATGGTATTCTGTTATGGCCCCCCAAGCGGACAAAGACACCTTAGTATTAATATGGAAACAGTTTTTCCCTCTCCCACAGCACTGGGACCCTGACTTGGATTTACATCTAGGGATGGCAACCCTACAGGTTAGGATGTAAATGATTTTCTAACTGAAAGGCTGGATGGGGCAGTATTTTTGAGACGTGGATCCCCTACACCCTTTGCCTACTTCTCTCATCTTCAGATCTGTGATAAATACAATCTCTGGTTCCAGTAAGCCCTGCCATCCCTCATTTCTGCAAAACTGCTTTTGGTTTCCCTTTCTCTATCCTACCTTCCTGGGATCTGTTCTTTGCACAGAGGCCACAGTGAACTTTAAATATAGAAATTACATCACACCACTCCCCAGCTTAGAACCTCCCAATGGCTTCTCATCATATTTAAATAAAATCAAAACCCTGTACCACTCCTTACAGATGCTACTTAAGAGTTAGAAACTCATATTCTCTGAGAGGTTGGCCAGGTAAACATAAAATGTGAGATGAGTTCAAGGCCAGCATAGGACATCGGGGAGTGGAGGTTACCCGGTAATCTGGACATTAATAGTAACAAAAAATATAACCTCATGATGCCCAGACAACACTGCACCAGGGGGCAGGCCACAGGCATGGTTCCTGTCTCCCCTCCTGGGTCATCTGCCCCAGAAATATCAGCTTTCAAATACCTCCCAGGACATACCCAGCTCTCTTCTGCTTGAGACCCTGGGGCCTGCTCCTCTTTGGCTTTTATACTCTTTCCCGAGCCGTTGGCATATATGACATCTCAGCATAAATGCCATTTCCTCAGAGAAGCCATTCCTGACCACCTGTTTACATTTTCACCCCTTTGCCACTTTTCTCAAAATGCCCTTTCCAACTTCCTTCATATCACTTAGCACATTCTGTGATTAATTTGTATGTTAATCTGTTCGCTTATTTTCTGCCAGGCCAATTAGCGCATAAGCTAAAGCTAGTTCTCCAGAGCCTAGTAAGTGCTAAATAAAAAGCTTCTGATTATATGAATGTGTGGGTGGATGGATGAATGGGTCCAGAACTTGGAATCTCATTTCCCAAAGGAAGCCAGACTCTGCCTAAGACACTTAATCGACTTGACAAGTATTCATTTGAAGGTAAAATGCATTATGACAAAATATTAGATCTGGAAGGGGGTTTAAAAGATTATGTATCCCAGAACTCTTGTTTTACAGATGGCAAATGTAAAGCTTAGGTGATTTCCTGCTTTTCTAAATGAGTGTTAATAGAGTTTCTAATCCTCTGTGTCTTAACCACCTGCAGTATTATAATTATAACAATAATTATTCAGTTGTATATTCAAAGCCAATCCATTTATTTGTTTTCTGTTGATAGATATGTTTGGTTTCTGTCTTAGTTTTTTAACAGTATTTGAGGTTGGTTATAATAACATAACAATGGAAATAAGAATGTAAAATTAATCCACATGTAGGAAAGAGACAAGTATAGAAACCACTGTCATTGCTAATAATCACGAATAATCACGATGCCTGTTTCCAAGGCAACTGCATTCATTATGAGACTACTGGAGTGATTTTTAAAGTTACCTTGCTGAGTGGCTCTGTCCTGTAATGGAGGAAGAGGTGCCCTCCTGCAGTTGTCAATTGTTTCTATAGTTTGACATCTTTGGAAACTCAGGTAGCCCATAGATCCAATTGACAATCGGCTACTCTGTACCTTGATATAGGTATGTTACTATTAGTAATAATGACTAATTAATAAAATTAATATTACTAATATTAAAGAGATATTTATGGTAAAGTTGGTTTGAGAAACATAGATAATGCCTGTGTTAAACACCCTATGGTGAGAAGAGCTACCACATCAGCCTAGGACATTATGTAACTGAGTAATACAAAACTAGAGTAATATGAAACTGATTTTTCTGGCATTTTCTCAGTCAGAGTTTTTATAGACCAACACTTCTGTATAACCACATTGCTTTGATAAATAATGATCCCAGTCATGGCTCTAAGGCATTGCCATGACCCCTAAGCACTGCTAGATTCCAAAATGTCTTCTCAACATTTAAACGAAGATTAAATATCCTCACTATCATTTTGACATTAAACCTCATTTCTGTAAATGGCCTCATTTTTCCAGTCCTTTAAGCCTAAAGGCATGAAGCCACGTGAGTCATTCTCTATTCCATATGTCCATTTCTTATTTTGAAATATCTCAAATGAGCATTTTCCTCTCTATTTTATTTGTGAAATTTTTCAAGGGTTTGCCCACTCATGAGTGGCACTGCCACATCTAATTGTGGAATTCAAAAGTCTAGGAGTCATCCTTGACACTTCTCTCTACCTTGCTTCCCCCTCCACATACTCAATCTATGAACAACATCCTATCAAGGTCACCACCTAAACGAATCATTCAAACCCAACCACTTTGCCATGCCTCCAATGCCACCATCTAGTCCAAACTGCCATCATCTTTCATGTGAACTGCAGCAGTGGTTTCTAAACTGTTCTCATCCATTCACTCTGATATCTCCACGCTGTATCCAAAATAGTTTTGGAGGTGCTAATCTGATCATATCACATGTTTTGTTCATTTTCTCCATGGTCTTCTTTATCAAGAGCTATAAGGCTTCTTGATTTCACATTAAAGTATCTTCTATCAGGAAAAAAAAAAAACTCCCACAGATAATAGCCATAAATTATGGACAAACATTTTTTAAAAGCAACTTAAGGAAACTGAAAAGTGAACAAAAGTAGGCTTAGAACACTTGGAAGTCAACATTTGGAAGAAGGGAATGGTACTGGCTGACTTTTTATTATTATTATTTTTTTAATGACTTTAAGCCTGAAGGAAAACTTCAGCCTACTCCTATCTATATTTCAGATGGAAAACTTGTAGGCTTGTTGGTTTGAAAAAGCCAAAGGACAGGGTTTGAGGGGGGAAAGACAGGTACTGTAATGTGAACAGGAAAATTCCAGAAAGGAAAAAGTCAGAGAGGCAGAGTCCTAAAATCTATCAATAATCTTTGTCCAGATATCCAGCAAACCTTGAGTCATTTGTACATAGGACAGATTCCAAACCTCCCAGCTAAGACCAAAATAATTGAAAAGACCCGAGCCTGCCTCTAGGGAGAGAGTTTTAGTGTGACTTTAGTCAAGTTAATTGTCTGCTTAAAAAAACAAAAACAAAAACCACAGATTACTTTACAGAGAAACAGTTTCTTTTTCTTTCTTTCTTTCTTTTTTTTTTTTTTGTAAGTCTTTATTTATTTATTTTTTTTTATTAAATCATAGCTATGTACATTGGTATGATCATGGGGCATCATACACTAGTTTCACAGACCAGTTGACACGTTTACATCACACTGGTTAACATAGCCTTCCTGGGAATTTCACAGTTATTGTGTTGAGACATTTACATTCTACATGAGAAAAGTTTCTACAATGAATAACTCATAAGGGCTAGGAGACAATTCTAAATTACTAGACATACAAAGAAACAGGGGAACATGATCCATTCTTACGAGAAAAGATAATCAGTGGAGAATAATCCCTATTTGAAACTGATACTGAAATTTGCCTTTGAGGATTTTAAAACAGCTATTATAACTATGCTCAAGGATACAATAGAAATATAAAAGAAATGAAAAAGTAGTAAATTTCATCAGAGAAAATAGAAACTATAAAAAGGTAGTAAATTTTAGCAAATAAATATAAACTATGAAAAAATAACCAGTGGAAGTTCATAACTGAAAAATATAGTATCTGAAATAAAAAAACCACTGGATAGGCTTAAAAGCAGAATTAAGATGATTGAGAAAAGTGTCATCAAATGCAAAAATAGATCAACAGAAATTATCCAATATTGAGAACAGCAAAAAGTGAATATGAAAAATAAACAAAATATTAGAGGTTTGTGGGAAAAATACCCAAACTGTACAAAGATTTTATATGGATGTACTTAAAACACCAAAGAAAAAGAGACAAATAGGAGGCAAAACTCAATGTTTAAGAAATAATGACTGAAATTTTCCTAAATGTGGTGAAAGACATTACAGATCCAAGAAGATCATAGAACACTAAGGAAGATTAATACAAAGAATACATAGATTAATACAAAGAATACATAGTCAAACTATGATGAAGAGAATATCTTGAAAATAGCCAAAGAAAAACACTATCTATACTCTACATAGGAGAACAATGATTAGAATTACCACTGACCTCATGGGAAACAGTGGAGATCAGAAGACAGTGAAGCAGTATCTTTAATAACAATAAAATAAGAATTACAAAAATTGCCAATCAAGAGCTTCAAGACCCTATGCATGGGCCTGTCCTCAGCCTTCCCTCCAGCTTCGTTCTACCACACTCCCTCTTGCTCTCTGCAGTACAGTCACAGAGGCCTTCACCCGGACTTTTGTAGTGACTGTTCCCTCTGCTCAGCATGTTGTCCCGCCCCCCCCCCCCCCCCCCCCCCGTCTATTTATTCTTGCTCATCTTTGAGCTCTTTTCTGAAGCATCCCCTCCACATAAAAGCCTTCTTGGACATCCTACCTATGCCTGGCTTCTCAGTTACTGATTCTCATAAAATCTGTGTTGTATTCAGAGCACCTAACTTGTTTTGCCATTATGCATCCATTTGATTAATCTCTAGCTCCTCCACTAAATGCCATGGCTGTTTTCTATTTCTGGCACCTTATGGAGAGGCGGCATAGCACAGGGGCTCAATCAGTACCAGCTGGGAGAGTGAATGAATGAAAATTAACACTATCTTTACCAGTCATCATTTCATATCTGCTTATAATCACTTAGCTAGTCTACTATTGTTTTTCAGCTTCTCTGCATTTCTCCAGAAAATCAGAAACAGCTTTTGGGTTTTCCATTTTTATAACACACTATATAACGGGTAGTCAAAATCAAGAACTAGACAAGCTGGTCCTATTGAATTCATATCTGACTCACTTGTAAAAAAAAGAAAAAGTCACATAATACAAGTAAAAGCTGTGGACCCTATATTGGGCTCTACTTATTTTATTTCATTTCATTTTATTTTTATAGTGACCATTGAGAGCTAAATGTCAACCATAGTATAAACCATGCCTATTGAACCCATGAAACTCATATTCAGCCAAGTCCTTCTCTGCCAATGCTCCCTGGTTGGTCTTCTGTACTCTTTCTTGAAAGTTCCTGCTGCTTCTATAGTCAAATCACTATTTGGGACCATGTCTTTAATCATTCTAAGCCTAGAATTTCTCATTTATAAAATGGAATGAATAATAGTACTAACCTTATCTAATGGACATACATAAATACTTAGCTCAGTACCCTTAGCATAATAAATGCTTAATACGTGTAATGGTTATTATTATGATTTTGTTTCTTTTTAATCCCTCATGCAATCTAGTATGGTGCTATATACACATGATAGGTACGCAAAACATACAATACAAATTTAATCTTGTATCAATTACTGCATTTTACTTATTTAAATCATTTAAAATTGATAGCTCATATTGTGTACATAATAACACTTTACCAGTACAAATAGTTCAATAACTTCAACATCCCATTCTCTCATGTTGTGTGATTGGAATTAATGTTTATTGGGAATGTTTATTAGGAATGTTTACTAGTCAAAGTTTTATAGTATATATTAGAAAGATTTCAGTAGTTCTCTAGAAAATGTAAAGCTCTAAAAGGGCTCAGATTATGGCTGGAATTTAACTGCCAATGTAGTGCCACTGATTGCTTGTAAGATAGGACTGGCTCCTCTCAGTGTCTGGAAGTCAGCAAGAACTTAGCACATGTTTGGTACATTGGATGAAGTTGAGCCCATCCTGAGCCTTTCTAGAGGCAGGTGCTTCTGTGTTCCCCTCCTTTCAGTGAACTTTAGAGCTAGAAAGCCCATCCTTCCCACTCCCTCACTCATACACAGAGCTCTGTTTATTTGTCTGGTAACTCGGTTCATGTTATGAGCACATTTGGAAGAACATTTACTTACAACTAGTAGAATCAGAATGTCCAGTTCTCTGCAGAATCACATCAGAGAGAGGAACAAGGAATGTGTAACACTTCTGGAGTATTTTCTCACCTCTCATTACCTGGGACTATCAATTAATATATATTGCAATTATGGTAATCCAGTACGGATAAGAAATATGAATTCAGTATAATTCACCATCTCTTTCTTTTTCATAATACAGCAACAGTAGTGAGGTCTCCAAAACAAAAATGGGGTTAGAAGTTCTTAAAGTCAATACAATCTGTTTAGATTTCAATTGACTGCTTCTCAAAATCAAATATGGCAGAAACACATGTCAAAATCTTTCCCAAAGAGTTTAAGTTCTGGTATTTGTATATAAAGCAAGACCAACAATCAAAAAAGAGTTCTGGTCAAATTAAGAGCAGACACAGAACATGGAAATAAACAAGGTCCACCATAATCTCTCTCCCTGCTACTCAATACTTTCTTCCTCTATCATAATTAATCCATAGTAAATTTGGTATAAATTTGGTAGTAATAAATATTGGTTAAATGTCTCCTGTGTGCCTGTCTCTCTTTCCCTGGTGCTACGAGAAGATCCTCTTTGATTTGGAATATAATCACAAAGTTGCCATATTACTCAGTGCGTGGAGTAGTTAAATCAGTGGTTCTCAACCTTCCTAATGCCTCAACCCTTTAATACAGTTCCTCATGTTATGGTGACCCCCAACCATAAAATTATTTTTGTTGCTACTTCATAACTGTAATTTTGCTACTGTTATGAATCGTAATGTAAATATCTAATATGTAGGAGACCCGCAAAGGGGTTGTGACCCACAGACTGAGAACCATTGGGTTAAATGATTTAAATATATTCTGCTATAGTTAAGTGGGAAAGTGGACACAGATGTGATTCTTCATTTTTAAGACAAAAGCAGCATTGGGCATGGTGGCTCACCCCTATAATCCTACCACTTTGGGAGGATGAGTCAGGAGAATTGCTTGAGGCCAGAAGTTTGAGACCAGCTCGAGTGAGAGGGAGACACTCCCCCCACACACCCTCTACTTCCCTACAAATAGTAAAAAAATCAGCTACACGCAGTGGCACACACCTGGGTCCCAGTTGTTTGGGAGGCTGAGGCAGGAGGGTCACTTGAGCCCAGGAGTTTGTGGTTGCAGTGAACTATGATGACTCCATGGCACTATAGCCTGGGCAAAGTGAGACCCTGTCTAAAAAAACAAGCAAAAAAGAAAAGGAAAGGAGAGAGAGAGAGAGAAGGAAAAAAGAAAAGAAAGAAAGAAGGGAGGGAGGGAGGGAGGGAAGGAAGGAAGGAAGGAAGGAAGGAAGGAAGGAAGGAAGGAAGAAAAAAGAGAGCTAAGAAGGGTAACACCTGACAAGATATTTAGAGTCACTACCAACTTACTAAAATTTCTATCTAAATAGTTAGATGAGCTGGGTATTGGTATTGAATTTCAGATAAAAGATTGTGTAAATTAAAACTCAGGAGAGAGCACAGTTGCCACGCAGTAGAAACCACTTACAGAGTCAAGAAACTTTAATCAAGCCGGATGCACCAAAAAGTGTGGGCACAGTAGTGCTATCATGAATGGAGGATGAATTACTAAACTAACCCCACCTGAATTGTGCTCCTTTCTTCTAACACTGAAACATTAAAACGTAACTATTAAATACTAACGCAGCATATTTTCACTTATTTTCTCAAGCTGAAAAACATGCTGGAGTTTCCTGTGTTACAGCCTCTGTGGATGACATACAGTTTGAAGAGACAGCTAGGTAAGTGTCATTGCACCATCACTCCTTTGTTCTGGCTGCATTGGCTCAGTTGGAACCATGTACGAGGTCAGACCCTTATAG
The DNA here is from genome assembly GCA_963574355.1 of Loris lydekkerianus. NCBI lineage: Eukaryota > Metazoa > Chordata > Mammalia > Primates > Lorisidae > Loris > Loris lydekkerianus. Next base: position 66,461 of record CAUYPK010032366.1, on the reverse strand, counting down.
AAAAAGTGCTATATATGTCATTGCTGAATTCACTATGGTCAACTTCAAAATACTGCCCTTGGGAAGCCATGCACCTATGCCAGCACCTAGTCTACCCTTCAAAGCCATGTCAGAACTCTTTTTCTGGAATGGCCATCAGAGCCGTTGTAGTCGAGGTCTCCCAGTTAAGTTCACAAACTTAAGGACTAGGCGCTGGTGTCAGGACAGAGCATCCCAAGAGAGGTACCGAAAGATGACCACAGTGATATTCAGCAGTGACATATGTGACACTTTTTCTAGGAGAAGCTCACTAACTTAATTATCCAACTTCCATATTTGCCACACTTGAGCTTATTCGTTTGGAGTCGGTGATCCAGTTTGTTAATAAAATAAATAACATTTGATACAATGTAAATAAGTTGAAATATAATCATATGGCTGACTTTTAGTAAACTTTGTGGTCTCAATTTACTTAGAAATAGCTCTCAGTGTTAGATGCATTGTGGTGAAAGGCATAGCAGACTTTCTCTAGGCTAATTATTAACGTCTCCTTCCTCCACTAGAAGAATAACTAATGATAATAAATATCTCTACAATGGTTAATTTCATCATTAGATTTTTGAGTGAACACTAATTCATCAGAATAGAAAAATTCTGAAAACATTTTATGTGTGGGAGTGCTTTACGCTCTTTATCATCTCTTATTGTAAAAAATTTCAAGAAATACAAACATTTCCAACATACACACAAGTAGGGAGAATCATACAATGTATCCCAAGGATCCATCACCCAGCTACACCAATAATCAACCCTGGCTCGGCCCTGTAGCACAGTGGTTACAGCGTTGACCACATGCACCCAGGTTGACAGATTCAAACCTGGCCTGGGCCAAGTAAACAACGGCAACTGCAACAAAAAAATAGCCAGGCTTTGTGGCGGGCATCTGTAGTCCCAGCTAGCTGGGAGGCTGAGGGAAGAGAATCGCTTAAGCCCAAGAGTTAGAGGTTGCTGTGAGCTGTGACGCTACAGCACTCTACTGAGGGTGACATAGTGAGACTCTGTCTCAAAAAAACAAAAAACAAACAATAATCAACACAAAGTCATTGTGTTTTATCAACACCCCTCTCAACTCCCTAACATCCCTAGATTATTCTAAAGAAAACCCCAGGCATTGTCTATAAATATTTCCATATGTATAGTCATGCATTGCTTAAGAGTGGAGATACATTTAGAAAATGGATGCATTAGGTGATTTCAGCATTGTTTGAACCTGTCAATGTACTTAAGCAAACCTAGATGGTACAGCTTGCTGCACGCCTAGGCTATAGGGCGTAGCCTACTGCTTCTAGGCTGCAAACCTGTACAGCATGGAACTGTGCTGACTACTTCAGGCAACTGCAGCACAACGGTAAGTATTTATGTATCTAAACATATCTACATATAGAAAAAGTACAGTAAACATATGGTATAAAAGATAAAAGGTTACATCATATAGGGCACTTGACATAAACAGCTTTATGTTCAGATGCACAAATGCTCACCCTTGTGTTATAATTGCCTGCAGTATTCAGTACAGTCACAAGCTGTACTGGTTTGTAGCCTAGGATCAATAGGCTGTACTGTACAACATAGGTGTGCAGTGGGCTGTACCAGCTAGGTGTGTATTACACATATTTTATGATGTTTGCACAATAATGAAATCAGAACACATCCCTGTCATTAAGTTATGCACAGCTGTAGATGATACTCATCATTCCCTGTAATAGCTGCATAGTGTGGATAGATGCCCCAGTTTATTCAGTAGGTTCTCTGTTGATAAGAACGTTAAGATTGTTTCCATTCTTGTACTGTTAAAATAACATTTCAAGGTGGAAGCTTGTGCATGTTTATATTTTTGACAACATATTTTTGGGGTAGATTCCACTCTTTAGGTAAACCCAACTGATTCATCTTGAAGACTATCTTTATATACCTGGACAAGCCTCTCTATTATGATTAAAATAGTATGAATTGCTACTTTTTACTTGAAGCCCGAGTAAGGTAATTTTTTCAAGGTCTTAGAACCAAATAAGACCAGGGTTTGAACTCTGGCCCTGCCAGTTGCTGGCTCTATCACCACCTAAGCCCATTTCTTGCAGGGAATGAGATGGGAATGATAATACCTACATCACAAGATTATTGCTCAACAAATGACATGCTGTTAGATTATGTTATAAAGCATTAGGCATAGTATACACAGCATTCAATAAACAGTAGTCACTGTTGTTAATATGGCCAAACTGAGAAACAGTTCTTCATTTAATTAATGATAAGGATTTATTGTTAATGAATCATCAGTATTTCTTTTATAATCTTTTGGACTTGATCTGTTTACATCCTGGTATCCCAAACAAAGACTGGTCTCCTTGAAGTCGGCAACCATGTCTTGTTCATCATGACTAGTCATAACTCAGTAGACAAGTATTAAAGGTGTGAGTTAGAAAAATACATGAATATTTTAGGAAGTTTGGAAATGTAGAAGGGAAAAAAATTCTTGAGATGAAATAGTTTGGGGAAAAGACTTTTAGAAAAAAGAAGCTTGAACATGTTCACAAGCTGATAGGGAAGGGACAGAGATGGAGACAGAGCTGACCAAGCAGGGCCCATGTTATAGGAGGAGAGGGGACAGAGCTGACCAAGCAGGGCCCATGATAGAGGAGGAGGAAAGGGCAACGGAAGGATGGGGCCAAGGGCACAGGGGAAGAAAGAGATTAGGGCAGGTGCGGTGGCTCATGCTTGTAATCCTAGTACTCTGGGAGGCCAAGGCAGGTGGATTGCTTGAGCTCAGGAGCTCAAAAGATCAGCCTGAGCAAGAGTGAGGCAACTGTCTCCATTAAAAATAGAAAAATTAGCTGGGCACAGTGGTGGGTGCCTGTAGTCCCAGCTACCTGGGAGGCTGAGGCAAGAGGATGGTTCAAGGCCAAGGATTTAGGGTTGCTGTGAGCTATGATGCCTATGAAGGCACTCTAGTCAGGGTGATAGAGGAAGACTCTGTCTCAAGGAAAGGAAAGGAAAAGAAAGGAAAGGACAGAGGGTGGTGCCTGTGGCTCAAAGGAGTAAGGCAGCAGTCCCATATGCCAGAGGTGGTGGGTTCAAACCCAGCCCCCGCCAAAAACTGCAAAAAAAAAAAAAAAAAAGGAGAGGAGAGGAAAGAAAGGGAAGAAAGAGAAAGAGGTTAGGTCTTGAAGCGATCTACTTTCTTCTGAAACAGGAATGAGAAGAACAGCGAGAATGTAGTTTGACTTTGAAGTTAAGAGAGAAAAATTGAGGGGTTTATATTGGGTACATTAACTCTCTGCATAGGTGAAGGGAGTCAAGGTGACAAAAGGGCCCAAACACAAAAGTTTTGGTTGGGTAACATGATCAAAGTTCAAGAAACAGTGGGGAGTGAGTAGATCTAGCAGCATTGAGAGCCCATGTGAACCTAGTGAAGCTGATCACTTTGCTTGCTTGCTTATTTATTTATTAACTATCATTTAAAAATAAATATCCATTATAAAGATTTGCTGGTATATTTGTCTTAACTTCCCAAGGGGAAAACGGCAGCTAGACAAAGTATCTGTTGTAGACTTGCTGTCATGTTGCAAAAGCCCTTTCCTGTTTGATTAGAGGTGGTCAGCTAAGCTAGCGTCCTAAGTGTGGCTTACAAGGATCAGCATTCACTGTCTTTTTACATTGTCATTAACCTGGGTTTTCCATGCATGAACATTATCAATATGATGAGATGGAACTGCTTTATAGCACATATACTTGAGGAAATCTTTAAGTCTGAAATGAAATGTAGTAGGATTATTGAGATCTTTCTTTTTTATTTTTTCCTCTAGAGTTGGACAGGTTATAACCATCAGAGCCAAAGTTACTAGAGCCTTCAGCACAAGCATGGAGGTAAGAAGTGCTCTTCCGTGGCTCCTGCCTGTTGATGCTCCTTTTTTCATTAGATAGGTCTAGAATGATACCTGGAGTTAATGAGACTGTGAATTTCACAATGCCCATGATCTGTAGTCAAACTCACAGGTAAATAAGGAGCCAGCATTTCCTAGTCAACCCTGCTACTAAAACTCAAGGTGAGACACGCACTATTTTTACACAGAAGGATACAGAGAAAGTGAATATACCACGGAGAAAGGCGTTCTCTTAGTTCTTTGCAAGATGTGGGGTTTATTTCTTAATTATTCTGAGTCTTCTATTATTCTAATTCTACTGTTCTTCATCTCCTCAACCTCAGTGGAAACTAGCACCATGTTTAACTACTTTTAGAAAGGTTGAATAAGACCTTTGGTAAGAAAATAAGTGTAGGTGGTTTTTCTTCTGCATTTGCTTGGTTTTCTTTTTTTTAACCATTGTGAAGACAACATTCTCAGGGGCTTTTGCAGTCTCTATCCAGGTTAAATCAGCAGCACTGGAGTTGCTGGATCTCTTTGCAACTTCTAGGGTGGTCAGTGGCAGTCCCTTTGATCCGCACAAAAGACACAGAGGAACTTGGATTCGTTTTTCTAGGGCTGCCACGAAGTTCACAGACTTGGCGGCTTAAGCAACAAAAATTTATTGTCTCCCAGTCTGGGGTTTAGAAGTCCTTTGTCAAGGTCAAGATGTTGGTAGGCTTGGGCTCTTGTGAGGTCTGTACCTCCTTCCAGCTTCTGGTGGCTTTCTGTCATTGTCAGTATTTCCTGGCTTCTGCCATGTCATGCGATCTCTGCCATCATCTTCACGTGTCTTCTCCCTGTGCATGTGTCTGTGTTTGGTTTCCCTTTTTATAAGTAGTGTTGGAGAAGGGGCCTGTCTGCAGTATGGCTTCATCTTAATTAGTTACACCTGCAACAGCCCTGTTTCCAAGTGAGTTCACACTCTGAAGTCCTATGGGGTGAGAATTTTGGCGTCTGTATGGGGGAGGGCGGCACAGTTCAACCTATAACAGCTGTCCGGGCAATAACCACGCCTGTGGTATTGGCTTTGCCCTGACGTCGTCACTTTATACCAATATCCCAATAAACAGAATGCAAATGTTGAGGAACACATACAGGAAATACTTATGGCACAGCAAGCTGCTTTGATGAATGGCACTCCCAAGGCACTGTTTTCTCAGCTGTGGGCTCTTTAGCTTTGCCACACAGCAGCCCCAGCTTGGCCTGTTTCTTGAGGGAAACACTCTCTGCTTTACACACTATCCAAACATAGATAAAAGTCCCTTTGCTTTTATCATTTTCCTCCTATTCCCTGAGATAGGCTAGATTTTCTACTGGGGGGGGGGAGGGGAGAGGAGGGTTGACTAAAAGCTAAGAGGAAAAAAACTCAGTGAGTTTAAAAAAACAGATTTTTGGTCCTGAGGAAGGTCAATCCTGGCCTCAACTGGCTCACCAGGCTGGGGCCACTGGGAGCCATTCTGTTCTCTCCCATGCTCCGTGAATCATTGCCAGGGACCTCTAGGTTTTGCCTTAACTTCCTACCACCTGCTGGAAATTACTTTGTTCCCTAAATCTAGATGCCATCTAGACATTTTTATTTCTACTTCTTCACACCGGACACATCCTTAGGATCATCCTGTTCAGTTGCCAAGCAGAAATAAATGACTGCCTTCACCCCGAACGTAAAGCATTTAGGAACCTGCTCTGTGGCAGCCCCCTCTGCCTCTTCTATTAACCCCCTCTTCCCTCCTCTGGAGGCTATGTCATAGGTAATCCTGGCCCACTTGCCGGAAGAGTGCATTATGTAAGGACAAGTTTTCTTATTTGTAGTCCTTAGAGTATGTATTTTAAAATTACCTTTAAAGAGATAAATTTACAACATTAAAACTCTCCCATTTTATACATTTTGATGAGTTTCAACAAAGCTGTAGAGTTGGAGCACTATTATGACAGAGCAATAGAGACAAACAACATTCCTGTCACCACACCAAGTCCCCTCCTTCCCCTTTGTAACAGCTCCCTCAGCCCTGGATAATTACTCATCCATTTTAGGTCAATATCTTTTTTAAAATTTAATTTTGTATGAATGGGATCACACGGCATATGTAATCATTTATGTCTAGTTTATTTCAGTTAGCATGATATTTTCATTTCTGCTAGTTATTATTCTCAGTCTTTTGTTTTTGGGGGTTTACTTTGTCTTTCTTTCTCTAGTGTCTTAGAATAGAGGCTTAGGAAATTGATCAGACTTTTGTTTTTTTCAGATGTAAGTGTTTAAAGCTATAAATTTTCCTCAGAGCATTGCTTTACCTGCATCAAAATATATTCTTAGTCTGAGCACAGTGGCTCACACCTGTAATTTCAGCACTTTGGGAGTCCCAGGCAGGAGGATCACTTGAGGCCAGGAGTTCTAGCCTAGCCTAGGAAAACATAGCGAGATCCCCTCTCTACAAAAAATAAAAACATTACCTGGGCATGGTGCACATGTGTAGTCACAGCTACTCAGGAGGCTGTGGCAGGAGAATTGCTTGAGGCCAGGAGTTAAAGGTTACAGTGGGCCAACTGGGCCACTGCCCTCCAGCCTGGTCTCTGAGTGACAGTAAGACCTATTCTTTTAAAAAAATTGTATGTTTTTTCATTCTTATAAATTCTTACTTGATCCTTGGACTATTTAGATGTTTAATTTAATTTCCAAATCTTTGATAATTGTCAACACCTTTATATTATTGATTTCTAATTTAATTCCTTTGTAGAAAGAGAATATAATTTGTATGATTTTAATTATTTTAAATTTATTGAGACTTGTTTTATGACCCCAAATATAGTCTATGGACTATTTTGGTAAATAATCTGTATGTATTGGTAAAGAACATGTATTCTGCTTACTATGGGTGAAGTACTCTCTAGGTGTCAATTAGCCTAATTCGGTTCATAGCATTGTTCAGCTATTCTATATTCTTACTGGACTTTTATGATGAGCTGTACAGTTCTCAACATGTATATTTTCCCTTTCAGTTCTATCAGTGTTTGGTTCAAGTATTTGAAACTTTGTTATTAAATACAAACACATCTAGGATTGTTAGGTTTTCTTGATGTCTTGACCCTTTTATTATTATGAAATTGATCTTTTTATCTTTGATTTTTGTTTTGAAATCTACTTTGTCTGATATTAACGTAGCCATACCAGCTTTCTTCTGATCAGTGTATACATAATTATTTTCATTCTTTTTCTTTTAACCTCTCATTTGTATACTTAAGTGGATTTCATATAGGTAGCATATATTTATATGTTGCTTTTTATCAAGTTTAATAATCTCTGCCTTCTAATTCAAGTATTTAAAGTATTTACATTTAACATAATTTTCTATATGGTGGAGTTTAAATCTATATCTGGCATTTCTTTTCTATTTATTTCATCTGTTCTTTGCTGTTTTTACCCCACCTTTTCTTGCATTTTTTTAGAGTGGATTAGTTTTTAGTAGTCCATTTTATCTCTGCTATGGTGTTTTGAACATATGTCTTTGTTTTATTCTTTTAGTGCTTATTCTTAGGTTTACAATATGTATGCTTAACTTATCTGAATCTACCTTCAAATAATATTACATCCCTTTAAGTGCGCTATAATAATCTTACGATAATATACATATTTACCTTCTCATGTCCTGGCCTTTGTGCTATTATCATCATACCTTTTACCTCCACATATGTCATAATCCTCATAATGTATTATTATTATGTTTTAGAGAGTCATCCGTCTTTTAAGGAGATTTAAAATTAATAAATGTATATTTCCATGTACCCACATATTTCCCATTTCTGATGTTCTTTATTCTTTTGTGTATCTCCAGATTTTCCCTGGTGTCATTTTCCTTCTGTCTGAAGATAGTCCTTTAACTTTGCTTTTTTTAGCTTTTGTGTAAAAAATCTCTGCTTCACCTTCATGCTTCTTGCTAACTTCATGCTAGGTGTAGAATTATGTATCTCGTGGGGCTTCATCCACGAGGTGTGGAATTCTAGCTTGACAGTGGTATTTCCTCGTGTTAGTATTATAATCTCTCCATTGCCTTTGGTCATGCATAATTCTCTGAGAAGTCTGCTGTTATTCTGACCTTTGCTCTTCTTGGTATATTTTCCTCTTTCTTTGCCTATTTTTACTACTTTCATATCACTGGTTTTCAGCAGATATTTTATGATGTGGCTTGTGATTCTTTTTTCACATTTATTTTCATTAGGGTTTTTCAAGCTACCATATCTGTGTATTTACAGTTTTTAACAAATTTGGAGTTTTTTCAGCTATTATGGCTTCAAACTTATTTCCCATCCACTGTGTTCTCCCTTCTTCTGGATTTTAGAATTTTAGGTTGCTTGTTCATGTTCCACAGGACACTGATGCTCTGCTGGTTTTGTTGAGTCTTCTTTCCTCTCCATGATTCATTTTTTATAGCTCCTTTTGTTGTCTTCCTCATCATGGATTTCTTTCTGCAATATCTAACCTGATCTTAATCTTGTCTGGTACCTAGTATATTTTTTTAATTTCAGATATTATATTTTTCTTCTCAGAAAGTCCCATTTGTATACTTTTTATATTCTCCACTTCTTTCCTCATTATGTTTATATAATGTTTAGGCATTAGCAAACCACAGCCATGTATCCAAAAAGCTTTCAAGAATCACTGTCTAACTTTGCCCCTTAAGAAAATGTTTGCTGACTCCTGCCCTACCTCCTTGAGCTCATGGTGCAAATATTTGATTGTCATTTAAATATCCTTTTTGTTAATCCCATCATTTCTATCATTTGTTGTTCTATTTATGTAACTTTGCACCTAATAATTTTCCTGTGTCTAGTAATTTTTTATTGGATTCTGAACATTGTAAATTTTACATTCTTTAGTGCTGGCTTTACTTTTATTTCTTTAAGAGAATGTCAGGCTTTTCTTGGAAAGATTTTTGAGTTCTTCCATGGAAGATCTAAAAGAGTCTATTTTAGTCTAATTTAATCCCTCTTATAATTTGAAATCTTCTGTAGTCTCTATTAAAGTATTGTATCATTAGTGAAGTTTGTCAGGGGAGAACTCAAAATATCCCTAGCTATGTGTAAGCCCTTGGAATTGTCCATGTAACAGCTTTCTAGAAATTATTCGTTCCTCAGAAGCTATTCTTGTCTAGCCTTCTGAGGTTTCACCCTATGCATGCTTGAATTGGTATCAACCAAAAACTCATATGCATGTTTCTGGAAATGTTTCTTTTTGTTGCCCCTTCTCTGGCACTGCCCCATAAGTTTTAGCTGCCTTGATCTCTCTGGTTTCCTCTCTGTGACCACAGTCTGGGACTTGTCTTCAGCCTGAGAACCTGGGAAATACAGTGCTCCTCTCATTTGTTTTCTTTTCTTTAAGGATCACAGTTCCATGTTGCCTATTTTACTCTGTGAAAATAGATGTTTTCTATAGTTTGTCTAGTTTTCTACTTGTTTTCACGTAATGCAATTCTAGTTTACCTACTCTCTTATGGCAGAATGAAATCCCCCTGGCATAAGTTTTCAACACACTTTGTCATCAAACTTAACTAAGTTAACTGTTCCAGTATAAGACACTGTTCAGAATTTAACACCCCAGAAATGTTGCTTTGTTTTTACTATGAAATATTTTATTTTATTTTTCATTTACCTATTTCTCTAAAAGTATAACACTGTTTGGAAGACTGTTGTTGGTGGTTAGGAACAGATGGCTTAAATATGGCTAATTACCAGTTAAAATGGAAAATTTAGGATTTACCAGGAAAATACTAATTTGCATATATGAGTTAAGTGACTTAAAATAAATCATGAATTATTGATTTTTTGGTACATGATGTACATAGTGAAGATATGAATATATAGCTATTCATTATCATTGATGAACTTTCATTATCTTTAGAAAATAGTATTCTGGCCAAGCTCAATAGCTCAAACCTATAATTCCAGAGCTTTAGGAGCCAAAGCAGAAGGTTTGCTTGAGTCCAGGAATTCAAGACCAGCCTGGGCAACATAATGAGACCTCATCTCTACAAAAACATAAAAAAATTATCCAGGCATGGTGCACATACCTGTAGTCCCAGCTACACCTAGGAGGTTGAGGCAGGAGGATTACTTGAGCCCAGGAGTTCGAGGATACAGTTCGATATGATCATGCCACTGCACTCCAGCCTGGGAAACAGAGTAAGACTCTGTCTCTTAAAAAATAGAAAGAAGGAAGGAGGGAAGAAAAGAAGAAAGGAAGGAAGGGAGGGAGGGAAAAACGAAGGGAGGGGAAAGAGAGAAAGAGAGAAAAGAGAGAGAGAGAGGGAGGGAGGGAGGGAGATAAAAAGGGAGGGAAGAAAGAAAGAAATATATAGTATTATTTATCTGTGATGTGTGGGAAAGTGTTTATTAGCAAAATCTAAAAACAAGTTCCTGAGTTTACCAACACTTCTGCAGAGTACAATCCTGAGGCCCAAGCTTCAGATCACTTCACACAGGGGGAAATCTAACTCATAACATCACTATAAAGCGCCTCTGCTACCTTCTTTCTAGCCCTGAAAAATTAACCATGGACAAAAGGCTGCAATAACATAATTCAATTCTGTCCATGTTACTATAGTTATAAAATTCAGAGATTAAAGGCTAAAAAAAGTTATGAGAGAGTTACATTTCTCTGATGGGCTATTCACATCTAAGGCAGTTTTTAATACCTTGCTATCAAAATCAAATTTACTAATAATGGAAAGTACTTATCCTATAATGCCAATTTTTAAAATTTAGAATATAAAACTATAAATATAGTTTTATGCACACCTAATTTTATGCAGATATAGATATGTATATACACACACATTTCACACACGTATGTATATAAAACTGGAATAAACCTACCCAAAGTTTAATAATTATTATCTCTGGGTGATGATATTACTGATGAAATTTACCCTAAATAGTCAAATTTCATAAATTTTACATGGTAAATATATATTTTCTATAATCAAAGTTATTTGTCCAATTTTATCATTAGAACATCACTGAAAGAGTAATAGTGCTTAAAAACAAAGTAAAATATTGGTTTCATTTAAGAACGAAAAGAAAGGCTTGGTGCCCATAGCTCAGTGAGTTAAGTAGGGCTCTGGCCACATACACAGAAGCTGGTGGATTCGAGCTTCTTAGGCCTGCTAAGAAGCCTGCTAAACAACAATGACAACTGCAACAAAAAATAGCCAGCCATTGTGGCAGGCGCCTGTAGTCACAGCTACTTGGGAGGCTGAGGCAAGAGAATCGCTTAAGCACAAGAGTTTGAGGTTGCTGTGAGCTGTGACGCCACAGCACTCTACCGAGGGGGACATAGTGAGACTCTTTTGAAAAACAAAAACAAAAACCCAAGAACAAAAGGAAATAATAGTGATGTACATGTAACTGAATTTGGGTCCTACAATCTAAACTGTTATGTGCATGGCAGAATGTTTATTTCTTTTTCTTTTCATTTAGATCAGTATCAAAGTCATGGTACAGGACGTGTTCACTGGCATTGAGAAGCTTGTTAGTGTGGCTTTTTCCACATTTGTAGCCAAACCAGTTGGAAAAGGAAAGGTAAATTTTGCATGTGAAGAGGTCTCTAGCTTGTCATTCAGGGACACATTAACCATAGCATCAGAATTATTATGTAAAAAAGAACATTTCTTCTCACCATAAGATATACTTTCCTAAGATGTGTTATGTACCAATATTTATTGTAAAAGTTATCATTCTGTGATGATATCAGAGGATTAAGTAGCTTAGAGAAAAGCAAATGTAGCTAGTTTGTGAAAGATTTAAAAACCCAAAACATTGTGTTTTAAATGATCTTAAGTTCATATCAACTTCTCAAAAATATTGCTTACTGGTTTAGTTCTTTTCCTTCGTGATGATATAACTCAAAATTGAGTTAAAATAGAATTTCTTTTCAAAATGCAAGAGCAATTAAGCCTGCAGTTGCATGGTGTTGACAAATCGTTTTTTTTTTTTACACCTGAAGGACAATGTCAAAATTGCTGAGTTATTGAAATTTAAAAATAAGCTTTGGGGCAGCTGGAGTAAAAACACTCTTAAAAGCAATGTGGAGGCCTGGCCCGTTGTCCAGATCCCCTATTTCTTGGCTTTCTTGGAATTTCTTTTTTTCAGTGTTAGAGTGTCTGGAGGAGGGTCCTCATTTAGTCTAAACATTTTTAAAATGTAATAATTCAATTTAGAATTTGAATCTTTGGCTCCAAGGATCACTCCAAAGGGGGGCACAGTGGCTTTGTCTCGCTCCACTTTGAATCAGCAAAAACAGCTTCTCCCTGCGAGTTTTCCTCAGATGGACTGCAACTTTAGAGCCGGGACAAAACGATGTTCCCCCTGTACCTGACAAAAGTGGCAGCAGAGCCACCCTTGCTGGCCACTCAGAGATGCTGGGACTGAGTCAGCCCCCACGGGGTGGGCGGGGTGAGGGCAGCAGGTGTGCCCCGGAGCTCCTCTCCAACTCTCGGCTCAGCAAGGCCTGTAGAGTAAACTCATATTGCCCATGGGTGCTGTTTCCAAATGGAAGTTCCTATTAGCTAATTATGTTACACACAAATGCAGCTTTCTGGGCCATATCTCCGACCTTCTAAATCGGAACCACTAGTATAGGAACTTGGAATCTGGCTCTGACAAGGCAGCCGGGATCCCATGTTCACTAAAACCTAAGACCTTGAGATAGGTCTTGCCAATCATTCCGTTGTACCTAGAATCTTCCCAGATCTCCAAACTGTTGAGAGTGAGAGAATATAGGGTTGGCACAGAGTTCCCATATCTGAGAGCAAGTGACAGAAAGTGTGCCCCTCGCCATCCCATTCCTTCCCACGGAGGGCCATCCCTTCCCCCTCCTGCCTCAGACTCCTCATTCTGACTTTAAGGATGTCTAGGATGAGATTCAAGTCCTTCACTGCAGTCCGGTCTCTGCTGAGACTGAAGAACTGGTTTCTGAAAGTGTGAAGTCAGATACCTTATGGTGCTGCCACAATTGTGAAGCACCTTTCCCAGGCTAACTTATTTTCCAGTTGGCAATATTCCTGGCACATCATGAAGAAAGCCATGGAAAATTAGTGGTTTGGTCTGAACCAATAGGACCACCTAGATCTCTATTCAAAGTGAGTTTATTCCAGGAAAAATTTGGCAATGATTAACTAGACTCAGTTGGGTAATTGTGCAGACCAGATCACTGAAAGGCCTCGCAGGCCTCCGTGGGGTAGGCTCCTGCGAGGCCTTAGCTGATGCTGAAGCAGATGGGAGACAGCGGGAGCTGGCCAGCATCAGGGCTTCAGGGGACAGCCAGCTCTCAGGGTTCTTCAGTTACATGAGATGGACTTTGTGGTTTCAGGAGAACCAAGGCACAAGTTTACCCAGTGGTATTTTATACTGTACTGGTCACCCAACTAAAACAAGACCACATATAGATTTAGACTGGTGCAAGCTGTCCATTTACACATTCCTAAATAAATTAGATAAGCTAGTCTGGGGTAGTTTGGGACTTTAAGCAGCATCTTATGAATCATTAGCTAATTTCATCCTTATCTTGGCCAAAGGTCAACAGCAGACTTTAGTGTCCTGGAAATAAGCATGGGCGCACCCTAGTCCACCTTCGCTGTGACCCTTCTTTGCACGTGCAGGGTCAGCAGATAGGCAATTTTTATTTATTTATTTATTTTTTGCAGTTTTTGGCTGGGGCTGAGTTTGAACCCACCACCTCCAGCATATGGGGCCAGCGCCCTACTCCTTTGAGCCACAGACGCTGCCCCAGCAGATAGGCATTTATGGAGGAACTCGAGCTCCTGGTTCTGTGGTATCATGTTTCCAGGTTTCTGGAGGATGGTGGAAGCTTTACTTTCACATATTGATCCTTTCAATTTGCTTATTAGATAATGTTTTCACAGTGTGAAATAATTTCCAAATTGGGAATATCACTTAAAACAAGATCACTTTCTCTAGGACATCTTTATTCCTTCCCTTTGATATCTTAATTTTGCAAAAGATAGAAAACATTTCTTGATAAGAATTCAGTGAAGCCAAAGTCTGTCTCTTCATTCCTCAATTTGAAGAACTTCTTCTTTTGTAGTTCTGCTGAAAATTTTTAAATAGGGAAAATTAAGACAAAACAAGTACATATTTTCTCATATGAAGAAATAATTAAGCCTATTTTTATTATTTTAGTTTAAAAAATATTTTAAGAAAAAAAATGGGCCCCAGGCATGATAGCTTATACCTGTAATCCTAGCTCTCTGGGAGGTATATGAAGAAATACTAATAATTAAGCCTATGTTTATTATTTTAGTTTAAAAAATATTTTAAGAAAAAAATTAGGCCCCAGGCACAATAGGTGTAATCCTAGCATTCTGGGAGGTTGAGATGGGAGGATCACTTGAGCTCAGGAGTTCAAGACCAGCCTAGACAAGAGTGAGACTCCCATCTTTACCAAAAATAGAAGTGGCAAGTGCCTGTAGTCCCAGTTACTTGGAAAGCTGAGACAGGAGGATTGCTTGAACTCAGGAGTTTGAGGTTGCAGCAAGCTACATACAATAATGCCACTGTACTCCAGCCTGGGGCAATGGAGTGAGAGTCTGTCTCAACAAAAAAATGAAAGAAAGAAAAAAAAAATTAGTCAGAACGTATTTAGTAAAGGCACTCAGAAATGCTTTATTTACTTGAGTTAGAAAACCATGTAACATCATTTTTTTCTTTTTGCAGAATTCATGTTGTGCTTTTATAATTTAACAAGGCAATGAAAGATTCATTTTTTTTTTTCTCCAGATTCATTTAAAACCAGTCACACTTCTGACTGAAAAAGATCATGTGGAACATAATCTGGCTTCTGAGAGAAGGAAGGTTCGGTTACAGCATGAAGAGACTTTTAACAATTTAATGAAGGAAAGCAGCAAGTTCGATGGTCAGTAAATCCACTTAAAGAAACGTTAATTGTATGTCTGTGACAAGCAAAGGAGACTTTTCTTAGAGCCCTGTTGATTTCACTGTTTATTATAATTCAGTCCTGGTGATGCTGGGTATCTTTTTAACAATCCTGTAATTGGAGGAGGGACTGGCCATTGAGAGCAGAACTGCTGACACCTAAGACCTCTTTACATTGGAAGATCTCCAGGCAAAGAGGTGGGAAATCCAGGCCTCAGTCATTCATTAGTAAGTTGCTCCCAGTCGTGGTTGATGAAGGTAGGATTAAAGACAATGCTATACATTGGCAAGGGGCAGTTTCTTTCTTTCTTTCTTTCTTTCTCTTTCTTTCTTTCTTTCTTTCTTTCTTTCTTTCTTTCTTTTTTTTTTTTTTTTGAGACAGAACCTCAAGCTGTCACCCTGGGTAGAGTGCCGTGGCATCACAGTTCACAGCAACCTCAAACTCCTGGGCTTAAGCGATTCTCTTGCCTCAGTCTCCTAAGTAGCTGGGACTAAGGTGCCCACCATAATGCCCAGCTATTTTTTGGTTGTAGTTATCATTGTTGTTTGCCAGGCCCGGGCTGGGTTCAAACCCACCAGCTCCGGTGTATGTGGCTGGCGCTTTAGCGGCTTGAGCTACAGGTGCCACCAGGAGCAGTTTCTTATCCATGATGACATACGTGCTGTGTATGATCTCAACAAAGCAGGAAACTGCAACTCTCAGCCAGGAAGAAACTTGCTAAAGACCATTTGGGATGTGAATGGACGTGACAATGATTCTACTCCTGTTTTCTGGCCCCTTGCACGTAACATGGTGCTTCAGGAGCCGACCTTTCTCAGTTCTCTGGCAATGATTCCCTGGCTGGTTGAGGCCTCCTGGGGCCAGAGTAGCAGGGAAAGGCAGGGGGCCCTACCATCCTCCCCTGCCTTTCTTTTTAGTCTGACCCCACCCTCAACCAGCTTCCAGGTGACCCTTCTTTACACAAACTGGGCACAGTCGGGAGGGAGGGAGAGGGACTAGCCCAGTCCCCCCCACAGCACTGCCAGGAGGGCAGGAGGGGTGCCCTTGGCTCCAAAGGAAGTCAGAAGGAGAATGGGAGAAAAGGGGAGGTCAAGAACAGGTCAGAATAAGAATGTCAAAGAGCTGGGCATGGTGGCTAACACTTGTAGTTCTAGCACTCTGGGAGGCCAAGGTGGGTGGATTGCTTGAGCTCAGTAGTTGAAGACTTGCCTGAGCATGAGTGAGACCCCCATCTCTACTAAAAATAGAAAAAGTAGTTGTGTGCCATGGCAGGTCCCTGTAGTCCCAACTACTTAGGTGGCTGAGGCAAAAGGATCACTTGAGCCCAAAAGACTAAGTTATAATGATGCCATGGCACTCTACCTAGGGCGACAGTAAGACAGTGTCTCAAAAAAAAGAAGGTCAAAAGAGAAGGAGGAGAAAGAATACACACGAAGGAGAGAGAAAAGGCAGACGCCAGGGTTGCAGAAGTGTGGATGCTTTATTCCACGCCCCATGGCATCATCAAGGTCCTAGGATAACCCAGAGAAGACCTGTAAGGAGGAAAAGAGGTTTTATCAGGTTGCTATTCATTGCTGACCTTGTAAAGGGCAATGCCCACCACCAAGTTATTGTTAACGAAATGAAGCTTTCATTATCAAATTACGATGTTGAGAAGAGTGAGTCTCCCTTTATAAAGCTGGTCTCAGTACCAAATATATTTTAAATGCATTTTGTTCCATTAATGGAAGTAGCAGAACCACAGGAATGACCCTAAGGCAGACTAGACAACTATTAATTAAAAAATCAAACCCAAAATAGCAATCAACTCCAAGCGCACCCGCTGTCTTTTCATCCCTAAAATCCCAGGCAAGAAATGAAATAATAGATAAAATACTCACCACTGGCCAAATCCTTACTGTGTTTAACAAGTAGATGTCTTAGGATATAACAGGAAAAGTCAAGCATTTAATATGGTGATTAGTATCTGGTCATTACCCTGGTTCCACTGGCCTTCCTTTCTGCACAATTATGTTTTTTTAAAAAGCCTCCTGTCCTCATTGAAATTATGTGCGGGTGGTAAGGAGAAAGTAGAAATACGCTAGTATACAACCAGAAGTCTGATTGGTAAGTCAGAGCCAGTTCTTCTGAAGTCTGTGCGTATCCACCCAGAGATCCTTACATGAACTTCATCCCCTCCCTCCAAATCACCCCTCACCCGAATCACCTGTCTTCAGAGTAGTCTTCACCTTCTACCCCAGAACTCTCTGGGGCTGTGTTTTTCAACCTTTTCTATCTCACAGCACACAGAAACCTTTGGTTGAAAATTCCACCGCACACTTATATTATGTTGCTCAAAAGACAGGGTAAAAAAAGAATATACTTACTATGCTTTGAACTTCTTTCCAAAATAATTTAAATAATGATCTTTAAAAGTTTTCATGGCAAAACTGTTTGATAATCACTGCTCTGCAGCAAGCTGCTGGTGACCCCATGCTGAGTGGGGCACTAGACAAAGTGTCCTGTGATTGAGGATAAGATCTTGTAGTCAGGAGGGGCTGTTCCAGTTGATAAATATGCATTCAGTGGCTGCCACATGCAGGCTGCTTGGTATAGGATGAAAAATGCAGGGCCGTGATCTTGAGAAGCTTGTAGTTTAGTGCTGGTGACAGACACATCAGTTTCAAAACAATGCAGAGGGTGAACAGAGAGATGCCGGCGCCAAGTACTGCATGGGGAGCCAGAGGAAGAGTTCTCAGCAGGCTCAAAGAAGCCGGCCTGGGGAGGAAGAAAGTGGGGAGGTGGGGCGGGCGAGGCCAGCGGGAGTGGAGGGCGGTGGCCCAGAGCAGCACAGCAAGTGCCAGGAAAGCACCAGCACAGAGTGTTTCTGGGGAGAAACCTCAAGGTGGAAGGAGGCGGAGTGGAAACGGGCAGGACCCCGTCCTAGAGGCCCTCGGGCAAGCTGAGAAGCTGGGCCTTCCTGCGGTTCTCAGTGGGAACCCTGGGAGGGTTTTGAGGCAAGCTGTGGCGTGATTGGGTTTGTACCTAACGGTTGGTCTGGTGGCACAGGGAGACCAGGCGGGAGGGGAGGAACCCCCAACCCTGCAGTGACCGTGGGGAGGGAGAAGAGGGAAAGACTTAAGTAGAGGAGGTCACAAGGAAAGGACAGGGTCACTGATGAGTGAGTGGCCAAAAACTCTGGGGTTTCTGGTTTGAGCAGCTGGTTAACAGTGGCGCCATGAACTCAGGCGCTGCATCTGAGGGGCAGTTTTGGTGGGGAGGGGATGAAGGGTTCCTTTTGGGCTTACGGAGTCTGGCAAGTGTGAAACATCCGAAGGAAGAGACCAGGGCTGTGGGCATGAAAGGAGAGAGCAGGGCTGGGTTGTGAAGGGAGAGAGCAGGGCTGTGGACATGAAGGGAGAGAGCAGGTCTGTGGACATGAAGGGAAAGAGCAGGGCTGGGGAGTGAAGGGAGAGAGCAGGGCTGGGGCGTGAAGGGAGAGAGCAGGGCTGGGGTGTGAAGGGAGAGAGCAGGACAGGGACATGAAGGGAGAGAGCAGGACTGGGGCGTGAGGGGAGAGAGCAGGGCTGGGGGTGAGGGGAGAGAGCAAGGCTGTGGGCATGAGGGGAGAGAGCAGGGCTGGGTTGTGAACGGAGAGAGCAGGGCTTGGGCATGAAGGGAGAGTGTAGGGCTGTGGACATGAAGGGAGAGAGCAGGTCTGTGGACATGAAGGGAGAGAGCAGGGCTGTGGCGTGAAGGGAGAGAGCAGGGCTGTGGGGTGAGGGGAGAGAGAAGGGCTGGGGCGTGAGGGGAGAGAACAGGGCTGTGTGGTGAGGGGTGAGAGCAGGGCTGGGGCGTGAAGGGAGAGAGCAGGGCTGGGGGTGTGAAGGGAGAGAGCAGGACTGGGGCATGAAGGGAGAGAGCAGGGCTGGGGCGTGAAGGGAGAGAGCAGGACTGGGGCATGAAGGGAGAGAGCAGAGCTGGTGCATGAAGGGAGAGAGCAGGGCTGGGGCGTGAAGGGAGAGAGCAGGGCTGGGGCATGGAGGGAGAGAGCAGGGCTGGGGGTATGAAGGGAGAGAGCAGGGCTGGGGGTATGAAGGGAGAGAGCAGGGCTGGGGCGTGAGGGGAGAGAGCAGGGCTGGGAGCGTGTAGGGAGAGAGCAGGACTGGGGGCATGTCTGATCATATCTGTTGTTAAACCCTGTTTTAGAAAACCAGAGGTGTACTTTGCTTATAATATCAAAAGTAAAAGACTGACATCTTTTTCAAGGTGTTGTACAATGGAAATGCATATCTTCAGAACAGTGAGAAGGTCGAGTCCACATCACAGGCTTTCAGAAGATGAGAAAAATAATGAGCTTAGATTGTGTAAAAGCAGGACCTTTCTGAGGCATGCTCTTGTACCCCTGGGTCATTGTTTGGAAAGCTAACATAAAGTGGAGAAACTTAAAATTAGAGGTATTTTAATTGTAATTTTTCAGTAGGAAAATGAGATGTGAAGAGCCTTTCACCCTGTTAGGATATGCAGAAAGAGTACCAGGGCTAGAATGACCTAATGTCAGGTCAAAGTTCCTCATTTAAAAGTGTGGAAGGAATGTAAAGTTGTCTAAGCAGGCTGATGACGCAATGTTTTAGGAACATCCAAAGTGCAAAGTTCTAAACTTGACCCCAGGAAGCCTACAGAAAGGGTCAGGTCTGTTTATTCTGTTCAGTCCAAACCAAAGCTGTGGACTGAATTGCTCTCTGAACCTGGGAAAAGGCTGTGTTTCCATTGATTGGCAGTTACTTGTGAATAAGCAGACTGCTGCCCCAAAGTCACCTGTGCTCAGCATATCTCTGCGCACATTTCATAGGTGAGGTTTGAGCACCAGTGGGTGTAACCGGACCACACCCATCTCTCTGTGTCCCAGGGTGTGCTGTGTACCTCTCCACCGGGTGGCTTTTCCTTTGAAATTATTGCTCAGAGAAGAAGGAGATGCCTTATATAAGTCTTTAAAATGTCTATCAAAAGGCCCTCTAGTAATTTTTTATTTTATAATTTTTAAAAAGTTGTTTTTAAATAAAAAATATAGGATGAAAAATTCAAAAGGCATAAAAGGACAGGTAGAAAGTAAGTCTTCCTTCATTTCAGTTCTTACCTTAGACAACCACTGTTACACACACAAACACACTTACTTGTACACATAACTGGTAGCACAAAATTCAAACAGTTATGCACCCTGTTTTTTGTTTTTGTTTTTTTTTTTACATGTAAGAACATATTTTAGCCCAGTGCAGTAACACTCTTGGAGGCTACAGCAAGTGGATTGCTTGAGCTCAGGAGTTGGAGACCAGCCTGAGGAAGAGTGAAATCCTGGCTCTACTAAAGATGGAAAACTTAGCCACGAGTTGTGGTGGGCGCCTGTAGTCCCAGCTACTCAGGAAGCTGAGGCAAGAGGATCACTTGAACTCAGGAGTTTGAGGTTGCTGTGAGCTATGCCACCACAGCACTCTACCCAGGGTGACACAAAGTCTGAATGAGGCTGCCCATATAATATTTATCCAAGAATATGGAGTAAGATTGTTAATATGTTTTAAGAAATAGGAAGGTACAGGGACAGAAAAGGATGATCTGGAAGGTTTAACAAAGAAACAAAGACAATCTCCACAGAAAAAGAATATATAATAATTAAAATGCAAAACTCAATGGATGAATTATACAGCAGATAAGATAGTGAAGTGAAAGACTGATCTGAAAGTGACCTTGTATTCATCAAAGTAGACCAAGAAATGGGAGCCATGTGAGAGGGGTCAGGGGACACTCAGAGTGGAGGGAGAAGGCTAACATGTCAAATCCAAGTTCCCGGAGTGGGAGAGAAGCAATATTTAAAGCAAATGACATGAAGAGACATTTCATTATGAGGCAACAAGAATGTTTAATGTACATGTGCAAAGATGTTGGACCTCATTAGTAGTCAGGAAATGCAAATCATAACTAGCATTGAGATACTATTTCATACCCACTAAATTGGAAATAATTGAGCATCTGATAATACTGTTTAAACAAAAACAGGGAACAGCAGGAACTTTCACAAACAGCAGACAGAAGGGTCAGTGCAACCATCCTGTTACCTAAAAACAATCTATTGAGAGTAAAGACAGTGAATGTAAAGCAAATCAGCAAGGGTAAGGTCATTGGGTCAGTCAAGTAACAAGTATTTATTGAGCACATGTGTTCAGGAATTATACTAGAATTTGAAAAGTTCATAATCCCTGCTCTAAAGAGCTTAGATCTAGTGGGTCACATAACTAAAGATGCACAAATAAACATACAAGTACAGCCGTAAAGAAAAGGCATGTAAAGAGCCCACTGTGGGGGGACTGAGCTGTGGAGTTCAGCGAAAGCTTCCCTGGGCCAAGACAGAACAGGAGTTAGCTGGGAGAGAGTGGTGGTGGCGGCCATTGGAATTGCTACAGACAGCAGGACATGGCAAACGACCATGACATTGATGACAACACTTGATCAGAAGAGCCAAAAAAAAGACCACTATATGGCTGGAGCAAAGGGAGATAGGGAGAAAAAATATTCTGGGGAAGCAGGGGTCTGGGACTGGACAAGGAGACGTAGGCAAAAGGGCTTCTAGGCCACTGGCAAGAATTCAGAGTTTAATTCGAGAACAATGGGACATTACTAATATGCTTTAAGCTGGGCACTGAAATGATCAATAGAACAAAGGTAAAAAAAAAAAAAAGAAAAGAAAAGAAAAGAAAAAGAACATCAACTAATTATAGTAGTAAATCTAAAAATTCCCTTAGGAAATGGAGTCAAAGGTTTCTGTGACCATGCATTTTGGTCACATCCATGTGACGGTGCCAAGAATACCAACACTAGCTGGGCATATCTTTGCTCACACTCTGCAAACTCAGCCTCCCTCTGAGACTAAAGGCTTGTTGGGGGGTTGCTTGGAGATGCAGGGAGCATAAGCGAACGTATTTTACTGCTTTGCAGCCAGAGTAAATGATTTCTCCATTGCTAGAGTAAAAAGCAATTTGTCAGTAAATGAAGCAGATATGATTCCAAAGAAGCAGAAGGACATGGAGAAGTGCTATGTATGACGGGTTACGCCTTTTCTGCCGCATTTGTTACGAGACAGTTTCCCTCAGAGGCCCCCCCCCTTCTGAAGTTTACGGTGTTCCAGACTCAGCATCTGTGTCTCTTCATAGCTCAGATTCCTTTACTTTTAACAACTTTATTGAGATATAAGTGACTAATGGTAGATGGCCCATACTTAAGGCATACAATTTTTTAAGTTTTGATGTAAGTTTACAGCAAACCATCACCACAAGCAAGACGATTACATACACATCACTCCCAAAATCTCTGCCTGTCTTTCCCAGACTTGCCCTTCCCTCACCACAAGCAACGCAAGTTTAATTGTAATCATTCTTTTAATCAAAATTCCAGTGGGCTTCTTAGATAGGTTGGAATATGATCTTTATAAATTTTAGAGACAGAGTCTCACTTTGTTGCCCTTGATAGAGTACTGTGGCATCACAGCTCACAGCAACCTCCAGCTCTTGGGCTTAGGTGATTTTCTTGCCTCCTGGAGATGCAGGAAGCATAATTGCCACAAGCCTGGTTATTTTTTTGTTGCTGTTTGGCCAGGGCCGCATTCGAATCCTCCACTCTCAGTATACGGGGCTGGCCTCCTACTCACTGAGCCACAGGTGACACCCCCGAATTTGATCTTTAAAAGGCCCTTTCTTATCTGTTATATTAACCCAGGTCACTGTAAATATCCTCCATTAGGATAGAAGGCCCTTGGTGCCATCTGCTAACTTGCACAGTTTAAGTTTTTGAAAACAATTTAATTTTTCTAAAACTCCCAGGTGGAGTATGCTACTGGGAAGGAACAGCCATAGCCCCAAGTCTTGGGCTGACTCCAGCATCATTAATGTTTACATGCACCTTTCAGATCCCATTTGTGAGGAAGAGGAAGGAATGGTTTCCACAAGGGGCACCTCGGTTCAGAGCATCGAACTTGTTCTCCCACCTCACGCAAACCATCACGGAAATACCTTTGGTGGCCAGATTATGGCTTGGATGGAGACAGTCGCTACTATTTCTGCAAGGTTCTTGGTTTTTACTTTTGGCATGTGATTCTGGGACCAGTCAGGAGAAAATAGAAAGGACCTGAGATAAGTTTTTAGGCTAGTCAAGTAAAGGACTGAGGAAAGTGTTGCCTTTTACCAAAGTGACGAAACTATATGTTGTTTACTTCCTTACCTTAGAACTAATCTCTCCTTTTGTTGGAAGGTGAATGTTTAAATTCTCAGTTCAGAAATAAAAATCAAGTGGCAATTCTAATACTTTATTCTAAATTATGAATATTGATTCTGTAACACTGAAACTCATTGTGATGATCATTTATGACAAAGCAAACAAGGAATAGAACTAAAAGACAGCACTCACACTTGGAGATAGCCGGTCTGGTTACAAACCTTATAAAGACAATTTTACAAGTCGGTCTGCCCTTTGAAGGTACTGATTAAAAGCCACGGTAGCCAAAGAATTAACTAAAAAATAAGAAGAAAAAGAGAGAAATACTTGGAAGACTACTTTTAAAGGGTCTTCAATTTCAAAAAGGGTATTTTATTCTTAATGGAATTGAACAGCATTAGGGAATACCATGTCCTTTGAAAATACATTTGAACAGGATCTGCCTTTCTGACAATTTTCACAACCACTGAAAATTGTTAAAGTTTTGTTTTCCCCAAATTAAAAGAAATTTATTATTAACATACCTAGAATTGGAAACCTGTAGTTATCCTTTCTATAAATT
Organism: Loris lydekkerianus; assembly: GCA_963574355.1. Lineage (NCBI taxonomy): Eukaryota > Metazoa > Chordata > Mammalia > Primates > Lorisidae > Loris > Loris lydekkerianus. Next base: position 42,778 of record CAUYPK010032366.1, on the reverse strand, counting down.
GTGCCCAAATAAGAGAGATTGTTTTTAAAATAAGATCGTCATTCTTCATGACAATAAAGCCTCTGACCCTGTCCTGTTGGGAAGGCTTACGATGTAATTGACTGTGAAGGAATCTGTTCCCTTAGTGTGGGCACAATTCTTTAGCGTAATTGAACGATGACAGTGGGAATCTAAAATGTGGAAGTAACCTTCTGAAATTAAATATTATTTATAACTATTTCAGAATTCCATACATGCCAAAATTGTAAAATGTATATCTTGTAGCCTGTCAGGCCTTCAGCAGCAATCCAGGTCACTTTTCTGTGGAGGATAATTTTGTCTTCTATGCTGTGGGTGAATCGGTTACCTGTGAAGCTAGGGGATGGGTGTGAATGGCACCAGGGACTCCAACCTGGGATCACAACTTTCTGGGACTATAGTCATGAGCTGTCAGGAGGAATAGAACTCTCAAATCAGAACAAAAAGCATTGCTTTGCTTTCTGGAGAGCATTCGATAGGGAATAAGACAGGAATGGCCCTGATGCCCTGAGAATAGAAGCACCACTATCTTGGTCAAGACCTCAGGATATTTCCCAGAATATTTGCAGGTGGTGAAGAACCAGCCCCCAACACACACAATCCAGTTTATTTACTTCACTCAAGTTAAAAGAGATGTTCACTTAGGAAACAGGTGGAGACTAGTCTGCTGGACCCATTCAATGAATCAGCAGTTTGTGAAAATATTTTAGAAAACGAACTTTATTTTCTCTCCCTTTCTCTGTTTCTTTAGCCGCCTGTGCCGGGCTCATCCCTTCCTGAAATCCGTGGATATGTTTAAGTTCCGGGGACCCTCTACAGTTGGAGACCGGCTTGTCTTCAATGCCATTGTTAACAATACATTTCAGACCTGGTAAAGCATGCTCTTAGGCTGCTAGAAACCAACAACACTTTCTATTGTTTTGTTTTGTTTTGTTTTTGAGACGGAGTCTCACTCTGTCACCCTTGGTAGAATGCCCTGGTGTCACAGTTCACGGCAACCTCAAACTCTTGGGCTTAAATGATTCTCTTGCCTCAGCCTCCCAAGTAGCTGGGACTACAGGTGCCTGCCACAACACCCGGCTATTTTTGTTGTTGTTGCAGTTGTCACTGTTGTTTAGCAGGCCCCAGCCAGGTTCAAACCTGCCAGCCTCAGTGTATGTGGCCAGCGTCCTAACCACTGTGCTACAGGCACTGACCTTCACTGTCCATTTTTAATTTTTTGTTTTTATTTCCATCTGGAGGTAAATCTTGGTTACTTTAAAATAATGAAGTTGCTTCTAATTTTTAAAAAAACTTTGGTCATTCTTCAGGATCTGTAGACAAACATTTTAGCGCTATACTGCTTGGGCCCTCCTCTCACTGAACAAATCATGATGGGCTGGTTTTGTCTCAGAACGGTCTGACTTTGCGAACAGTTCCCAAATTTGTCCTAGTTGGCCCAAGATGGTCATAGTCTATACCTGTCATCCTGACATAATTATTAACTTTTCATTCTCCAAAGCGTCCCAGTGACTAAATAGTAAACCAACTCATAACGGAATTGTTATGAACCACCCTGAACTCCAAATCACTTCCAAGTTACTTTTATTATTCTTGAAACACAATGAGAAGATTTAGTTTAGTATTGTTTTCTTTTTGAATGTAAAAAAAAAAAAAAAAAAAAAAGAGTATGTTTTCTGTCTAATTTGTGCTTGACTTTTTCTAATTACAGAACTATTATATTTTAAGGAAGAAAACTTGACTTTGGCACAATTTAACACCCATCCCCATTGCTAAAATATTTTCATGACTGTATATATAGGCCCAACTGGCCTTTTTCCCATTTGAAAATGGGAAAGTAAAGTGGTCTATACAAAGTGAGCCATCGACCTGAAATAGATTTTTTAGAGTTGTGCAGATTTGCTAATGATGAAGAAGAAAACCCAGGGCCCTCACTCCCATGTGGCGTGGAGGAGATGGTGGTGGTGGTGGGCAGGGACGCGAATGGCCACACTGTCTTTGCCCACCGCCCTGTATTGTTCCTTCCAGTGTTGAAGTTGGAGTTCGTGTGGAGGCCTTTAACTGTCGGGAATGGGCGGAGGGCCAAGGCCGCCACATCAACAGCGCTTTTCTCATTTATAATGCTGTTGATGATAAAGAAGAACCCATCACATTTCAAAGAATCAAGCCCATTTCAAAGGTCAGTTATCACATGAACTTCGATAATCAGACCTATGGGTTCAGAGCTCTACCCAGAATCTCCTCCCACCACTACCACCAACCTCTTTGGCTACTTCCCCTTGGTTTTCTTTCTGTTCTGCATCACAGAATAAAATGGACTTTTTCTATTTTGCCCCAAGTCGCTCTGATCATTTGTTAGAATGATGGAGGCGCTGAAGATCCCGCCTCTCCTCATCTGCATGGCTGCTGGGAGGAGCACGTCGCCTCTGTCCATTTCTGAATCTCTTTTCTCACTTCCTTCCCTGCAGGTCTTCATGCTGGGCCACACTCATCAGACTATGTCTTTCCCTCTCCTGAAATTGCCTTATTGCCAACATTCACATTTTCTAAAAATTCCATACTGAGATTTATGTGCAATTTTGATGACATCAGTTATAGTAATGGCCACTTAGTAACAGGAAGAAAATAGCTGTAAAGGTTGCACTTCTGTCCAGGCAGCTGCCCTTGCCAGATTCAATGCAGAGGTTCTGACTTGATGAGGAAATTCACATAGAGACACTGCATCCCAATTAGCCCTTTCAACTAACTTAGGAGAAGGGTACTTAAGGATTATAGCCAGACAATGTTAGAAAGGTATTGATTTTACTCTGTTTCTGATTAAAGGATGATTTTAGACGCTACCGGGGTGCTATCTCACGCAAGAGAATTCGCCTAGGCAGGTAAGCGACAGAAGGTGTAGGGGCATTATAGAATGTTCTCTGTATGCTAAATGCAGGAGAAAGAGTTGCCATTTAACATTTTAATTTCTTTCCAGAAAATATGTTATTTCTCACAAAGAAGAGGTTCCGCTGTGCATACACTGGGATAAAAGCAAGCAGGTGACAGTTTATTATTTGGAGCTCTTCATTATAAAAGCCACATCATTACAAAAACAGAAACCCCTCTGCCTAAATGATGCAGGTTGTGCCTACACAGGTTAGATGAAAGGGGAAATTGTATCAACCAGTCATTCCAGAATGAAACAAAGCCAAGCTCTCAGTTACTGGTTACCACGCAGGCCTCCCTGTCTTGTCTGATGCCTATGTACGGTTCCCAAACCATCAGGTACGACCTCACAGCACAGCACACCAGGATCCGGTGTCTCACCATGGTTCATGCTGCATGCCATGCCCCCAGCTTGTTATTTTTATAAAATAATAACAAAAGTGCTAGTCATATGAATGTTTTTGGCCATAAAATGAAAAGAAATTCAAGTTTACTTATTACACATGGATTCTACTGAAAGGTAATCTGTCTTCAATCAGGACACCCATTAAAATGATACTCAGTTGTTAAGTTACGGTAACCTCGACTGGATTCTAAATCAAGAGTTTGAGATGAAAATATTATGTGGTCTGCATTTTAATTCTAAGCACAACATGATCCCTTTGATTCAATCTAGACCTGCTCTAACAGTGCCCATTTTTTAAGCAGAAACGATTTGTTCCCTTATCTATGCACTGAACTCACAGTTTTTTAAATATTTGTATTTTAGGCTTCGTTGAGTAATGGCAATGTGGAGGCTCTCAAAAAACTGGCGGCCAAAAAAGGCTGGGAGGTTACTAGCGCTGTGGGAAAGGTAGGAGGCATCCAGGTATTTGGGCAGCCCGTTGCTCAGCACAAGTGAAGGTTGTCCCGGGGTGGGGGTAGGGGGTGGGGGTTCTGCTGCTTTCCCTGCTACTTTCCGTACATGATAAACTTTTGTAGAAAGAAGCCTTGTTTGGATTTCTTTGTATCTCCCTTAGCACTTATTATTGTATTTACATGTCTTCAGATTTAAATAAACATATATCATTAGAATTTTAATTTTATCTAATTTCAGAGGTTAATTGGGAGACCCTCTGAAGCTCACAACCACACTAACTAGACCAGTGTTTTTTAAACATTTTTATTTCAGGGAACATTTGAACCTATAGTTAAATTTCTGCAACACACTTAAATTATGTTGATTAAAAAAAAAAAAAAAGTTAAAAAAAAAAAGAAGGCTCAGCGCCTGTGACTCAAGCGGCTAAGGCGCCGGCCACATATACCTGAGCTGGTGAGTTCGAATCCAGCCCAGGCCCACCAAACAACAATGATGGCTGCAACCAAAAAATAGCCGGGCGTTGTGGTGGGAGGTGGAGGCAGGAGAATCGCTTGAGCCCAGGAGTTGGAGGTCACTGTGAGCTGTGATGCCATGGCACTCTACCCAGGGGGACACTTGAGGCTCTGTCTCAAAAAAAAAAAAAAAAAAAAATATATATATATATATATACTTACTGTGCTTTGAACTTCTTTCAAAAATAATTTAATTAATGATCTTTAAAAATTTTCACGGCACACCTACGATCCTCTCACAGCACACTGGTTGAAAATCACTGAACTAGACTGTAAGCTCTCTGAAGGCTGATCTGCTCTCCACTAACTAGACCACAGCACTCGGGAAATATTCAGCCATGCTGGCTCTTTCTGCTCAGGTTTCATTATGTACTGATTTCTCTCACCAGTGAAGCGGTCACTTGTAAAATGGAATGACCACATGTCCTGATTTTCCTGGGACAGCTCTGGCTTACCCCGAAGCCCCATCAAACAGTGTTTAGTGTCCCAGTTTGAATGATAAGTCATCCAGTCATTTCACCCTAATCAAAATAAAGTCAGGTGCTACTTTGTTGATTCAACTCTGACTTAACCCCCTTGTGGGTTTTGTTTTTATGACTTCTTGTCCTCACTGTAGAATCCTTAGGGTCTTCCTTACCCTTCTGAAGCCAGTCAGGTTTCTGCCTCTGCTAAATTTCTGCCTACAGTGATGTAGGAACACAGGGTCACTGTAATTTACACTGTAAATTTCCTACAGTGATGTAGGAACACAGGGTCAGCAGCACCAAAGCCTTTGTTTCTCTTTCTCACAAAAGATGCTTCAAAACTTTGCTTTCTTCTACTAATATAAAATCTACTCCCTACATCATTGCTAACATCAGAGCAGTCATGAGCAGCAGTAGAAAATACAAATTTATATCTGCAACGAAGCAAAAGAATGCATTTAGTGAAGTTGTATAATATATTAAAACTTCAATTCTTTGGGAGGGTGTGAGCAGAAACAAACCCACACTAATAAATTAGCTAATGTTGTACAAAGCCATAAAAGATTCTTAATTTTTGTACAGATACTTATTAGTGGATATTATATCATTAAAGAAACTTCCTTGTGGTATCACTATTGATTGATTTCAGAGTCTCACTTTGTCCCCTCGGTAGAGTTCTGTGGCGTCACAGCTCACAGCAACCTCAAACTCTTAGGCTTTAGTGATTCTCCTGCCTCAGCTCCCAAGTAGCTGGAACTACAGTCGCCCGGCATAATGCCCGGCAAGTTTTTCTATTTTTTGGGTAGAGACGGGCTCTCGCTCTTTCTCCAGCTAGTCTTGAGCTCCTAAGCTCAAACAATCCACCCACCTCAGCCTTCTAGAGTGCTGGGCTTATAGGCATGAGCCACCGTGCCTGGCCCTCACTGTTGAATTTGAATCCCTTCCTTTTGAGATTATATTTATGATAAATGTTACATTTTAAAAAATCTTACAAAAATATTTTTTTCTGTCTGAGTTCTCCTCCTCTCTCTGAATTTGTATAGCTTTTATATATTTTTAATTTTAAACTATGGTTCTATATTTTAATGTCACCTTTTAGCTGAATAATTCTTACAACACAACTATCTATTGAGAATCATAATTCGTGGTTTTTAAATAGATAATTTTTTTTGCTATAACTTAGATAGTAAAAGTCTAAGACTTTTCAAATTTGTAGTGAAATTGGACCGTCCATATGGTTTTAACTCACGTTTCATTTTTTCCGCGTATGAAGACAGAACTAATTTCAGTAGTAATACAAGGAGCAAAAGATATGTATTGGAAATTTCACACATGTAAATGGGAGAGCAAAAGAATAATTGTCAGGTAGTTTATAAATAAATGAGAAGCTGTAGGGCTTAAACTATCAAAGTCAGCTCTTAAGGCGATTCAAAGTTATTTACAGAGAACTTCAGAGAGGGGATGATTCTTAGCTTCTTAAAGACAGTGTGAGGAGTAGATTGCTGAAGGGGAAAGAGGGTTTGCCAGGCCGTGAGTAGCTTGAGCAAAGTCCTCCTGGTGGAAATTAGTATGAGTGGAGACTGGCTTGACAGCTTTTTATTTAAGGAGTAGGTGAGGATGAGGTGGGAAAATTCCATCTAAAGTCAGAATGATACAAACCACCTAAAAATCTTCATGCAGGACAGAACCCCAGTGTAGGAAACAGAGCAGAGAGGGACTATTCTTGTGAGAGCTGGGGGAGAAGCTGGGCCCAGAACACCCCCTGCCCAGATCCAAGACCCTGAGCCCCTCAGGTACCTCCAAGAAAAATTAGGCTCCCCTTAGGCTGCTGTAAACACTACTTTTGACCTTCATCCCACAATGTAGTCTCAATGACATATTTGTGAACAGATGGTACAAAAATTCTAAAATTTGTAGTTATTTCCCCTTTTACTATGTGTATAAGACATCCAAATCCAATCAGAATCTTACCTAAAAGATCTAAAAATTACTAATACAATGTTAGTAAGCTCTAGCAGATTTTGAGCCTTACTTACATTAAGCTTTATTGTATAGAATAAAATCCTCCAACCACCAAATGATAAAGAAAACTTTAAGTCAATTACAAAGGAATTTTACCCCTATTCTCCTGAGCATGAAGAGGAACTTCTTTTCTTGGAGAATTGTTCCCAGAGGATTTTTTCACTAAGCAAAAGCTGGCCTTTCCTAGTAGGGGCCTGAGGGGATCAAACCCACCTGCTGCATCTTCTCGTCCACTTTGCGTCAATATTGTTGAGTTAGACAGCAGGGCCGGGGGACTGGCGGTTACCCTCATCTTGGGGGAAGCGTCAGAACCTCAGACGCCCATCCAATATGGTGCCCACCTGGTTAAGTGCAGTGAGCTCCCCGGGCAGAACTGAGTGGTGCTTGCTTTGGCTCCAGAGTGCAGCAGCAGCAGCAGCAGCAGCATGCTACAGTAACCTCTGCAGCACCTCCCTGGAAAACGGGGTAGCTTAGACAATAAAAATCTATCGTCTCACAACTCTGGAAGCAGGTAGTTTGAGATCAAGATGCTGGCAGGGTTGGTTCCTTCCGGGGTTGTGAGGGAGGGCCTGTCCCCTGTCCTCTCTCCTGGGGGTTTGCTAACAGTATTTGGCGTTCCTAGGCTTGTAGATGCATCACTGGATCTCTGCTTCCTCTTCCTCCACATTCTCCCTGTGTGCCTGGTCTATTTCCAATTTCCCTATCTTTTTTTTTGTTTGTTTGTTTGAGGCAGAGTCTCACTTTGTCACTCTTGGTAGAGTGCCATTGTGTCATAGCTCACAGCAACCTCCAACTCTTGGGTTCAAGCAAGTCTCTTGCCTCAGCCTCCTGAGTAGCTGGGATTACAGGTGCTGTGTCACAACGCCCGGCTATTTTTAGAGATGAAGTTTCACTATGGCTCAGGCTGGTCTTGAACCTGTGAGTTCAGCCAATCCACCCGCCTCGGCCTCCCAGAGTTGCTGGGATTGCTGGTGTGATCCACCCTGACCAGCTTAATTTCTCCATCTCATAAGGATGTCAGTCACCTTGGATTATGGGCCCATCCTAATGCATCGTGACCTCATCTTAACTAATTACACTTGCCATGACCCTATTTCCATATGGGGAATTTAGCATTCTGATTTAGGAATTTGGGGGCCAGGACACAATGTATATCTTACTCCGCCTCGTTCCACTAGGGAGGAGCATGGCTGCACCCAAGGGTGGAAGATGACCAGGGCTGTGGACCTTACACTGGCCACGTGCCCTCAGCTCCTCTGAGATTGTACAGACCTAGAATCCTGGCCCAGAGCCACCTGGCCACCAAGCAATAATCTAGTGTCTAATAATCTGATGATCTCTCAGGATTTACACCAGGGCTGAGGTCAAGGGTAGGCATCCATGCTGTACAGGGCGAGTCTCACTAAACAACCGGAGCCGCACGCCTAGTTCTCTTTGTGTTTCACAGGAGCCCAAGGCCCAGGTCATGTCTTATTTTGCTGGTTGAATTCAAAGACCAGCTTGGTCCCAACTCAATTGGAGAGGTCAAATGGCATATACAAATAATCATTTTCTTTTTTTGTCTTATATTTCTTTTTATTGAATCATAAACACATAGATCATGTATACATTAATGCATTTATGGGGTACAATGTGCTGATTTCATATAGAATTAGGAATGCTTACATCACACTGGTTAATATGTACCTCATCTCGTTTACTTAGTGATTATGTTAAGACATTTATACTCTATACTAATAGAACAACATGTACCCTTGCATTATGCACCATTGGTGTGATCTCACCATTCACCCTCCCTTCATCCAAACTCCCCCCTCCCATCCCCCTTCCTCCCTCCTTCATCTTGGGCCATAGTTGTGATCTATTCTTCATATGAAAGTGTGAGTGATTGTAAATTGGTTTCATAAAAGTACTGAGATGGGATATTTTTTCTTCCATTCTTGAGATACTTTAGTAAGAAGGATATGTTCCAGCTCCATCCATGTAAACGTAAAAGAGGTAAAGTCTCCATCTTTCTTTAAGGCTGAATAATATTCCATGGTATATGTATATGTATACATGGTATACATTAACTAATCTATTCACAGGTTGATGGGCACTTGGGCTTCTTCTATGACTTGGCTATTATGAATTGAGCTGCAATGAACAATCTGGTGCAAATATCTTTGTTATAAAGTGATTTTTGGTCTTGTGGATATACACCTACTAGAGGAATTGCAGGATCAAATGGCAGGTCCACTTTTAGATCCCTGAGTATTCGCCATATTTCTTTCCAAAAGGGATGTATTAGTTTGCACTCCCACTAGCAGTGCAGAAGTGTTCCCTTTTCTCCACATCCACGCCAACGTCTGTAGTTCTGGGATTTTGTTTTGTAAGCCAGTCTTATGGGAGTTAGATGATATCTCAAAGTGGGTTTGATTTGCATTTCTCTGATGATTAAAGATGATGAGCGTTTTTTCATGTGTCTGTAGGCCATGCACCTATCTTCTTCAGAGAAGTTTCTGTTCAAGTCCCTTGCCCACATTGAAATGGGATTACTTGTTCTTTTCTTATTAATAAGTTTGAGTTGTCTGTGGATTCTGGTTCTCAAATCTTTGTCAGAAGCATAACCTGCAAATATCCTCTCCCATTCTGAGGGCTGTCTGCCTGCTTTACTTACTGTGTTCTTGGCTGTGTAGCAGCTTTTTAGTTTGATCAATCACCTTCTAGGTTGCTTTAAGTTAATTTCCCATTTCTTCATTCTCTTATTGACGATATTTGTGTTTCAATAACGATTTTTCCTTTGCAGCCTGATTTTTCTGTCTACTTGATTCCTGCAGTAAAGTCCTAACCCCATCTTTGTCTTCTCACAGCTCGTTGCTATGGAAATGGCTAAACGTTGGCAAATTTGAACACTAACTTTGAAGCATCCTGAGAGAGATGGAGAAAATGATCAGGCTAGAAGGGTGCTTTTACTGAATACACATTTCTGGTTGTTGTCAAAAACACAGTAGAAGGAAAGCTCAGAGTGGTGAGAACACACGAATGTTTAGCCAGTGGTTCTCAACCATCCTAATGCCATGGTCCTTTAATACAGTTCCTGTGGGTCGCGACCAACAGTTTGAGAACTGCTGGTTTAAGCGTATGTCACACGGGTCCCCAGGACAGGCTTCCTCTTACCTAAGGAGCAATATGGAGCACAAACTCAGGAATTGGCTTCCACAGAGGAGGAGCCCAGCTGATTCAGAAATAAGAATGCTTTGTCTTGAAAAACTATGGTGCTTCAGGGGCCCTGTTGAGAGGCTAAGTTACTTCTAGGGGTGGTTGGCTTGTTTCCTGGGTCCCCTGGGTGAACTTGAAGACACACCCGACCCCCTGGGAAGGTTCCTTGGCTCTTCAGGGGGCTGAGACCCTGGCCTGCCCAGTAGTCTGGGGATATTTTCCATTGTTCTTAGGTAGAGGCAGAGAACCATCATAAAAAAAGATAAAGAGAGGAAAGCTAATGTTTTTTATTTTTCATGAGAAAAATAGCATCACAATTAAATAACCCACCTTCAAGTCACACACTGTGTGGAGGACACAGGAGTATAGCATCCTGGTGACATCTCTAGCCATCCAGGTATCAACATAAAATGCCCATTGTTTAGCTTCATTTTATTCAGGTAACAAGATGACCTAGATATATATGTTGGTGTTTCTTAAAGTAAAAACATCAATTTTCTTTTGTAATTTGATTTTTTTGTCATTACCTTTTAGATAAAAATATATACTCTGGAAGAGCAGGATGTTATATCTGTGTGGGTTGAAAAGCATGTGGAACGTCCAGCCCACTTGGCTTATCATCTCTTGTCTGACTTCACGAAGCGACCTTTGTGGGACCCCCATGTCATGTAAGACCAACTTTAGAAACCTTTCTTAATCAACCCTCACGTCATGTAGAAGATGACCTCCATATTGCAGTCCCTCTTCCTTGCCCAACTTTTGGCCCACTGTTTTATTACTAAAGAGTATTTTGTACAGTTTGCTTTACACAGACTACAACATCAGGTGATACGGACAGAAGCAAAACAAATCGATTAGACCCACTGATTTACCATCAAGATTGAGTTGACACACTCTACCCACATCTGTTGTAATCCTACCAATAACTTCAAGGCTCATATAATTTCCATTTAGCAAGAGAGAGTTTCTGAGACTTGCTAAGATTGCACAGACAGCAAAGGGACCCAAACTGGAACTCTGGTCTTTCCACCCACTACCTCACTGCTCTTGAAGAAGTGACTACTGAATCACCCTTCCCACTCTCCAAATTTAATTGCCATTTCCTTTTTTTTCTGTGAACCAGCACTCCCTGGTGAGAAGCTCAGGTGAAAGGCACATCTTCCTGCTCTCCCTGTCCCATCACGTCTCAGCTCCTATCAGCCTACAACCCTCACTCTTAACTGCACACCTAATTCAATTTCCTTCATACCCCCTGCTTTCCTGGAACACAGCACAGAGCTCTGGACCCTGGCAAACTGCACTGAGGTCCAGCCACTTAGCCACAGTACCCTCAGGGCCTCACCCTTGTTGACAGGGAGAGATTAGTGAATGGGCTTCCTATTATATTAAAAGTTACTGTTTACTTCCCAAACTTGACAAGACAGAGGTTCATCTTCAGAATTTCTAAAACTCCCTGTGATTAATACCATGTAATAGATTATCTAACACCACTAAAGTGAAACATCTCTGGGGTCATGGGTTACATTTGCATAGATGCCAGAATACTACATCACGGTTAATGCTATCATAATGAAATATTCTGAGAGAAGAGGAAGTTTTAATTTTCTTGCATCGATTTTGTAGATACTCTATAAGCACAAAGCTTTTAGGAAGAACAATGCCTACATTTTGGTGTTAATTCTTTAAAAATATTTCTCCCACTATTCTCTATATCACTTGGCATTCCAGCCAAATTGAACTGGAATGAATGGGGGAATGAATCAGTTAATTCTAGTTCAACTAACTTTTCTTGTACATCTACCATGAGTCAGGTTACTAAACAAGGTGTTTTCACTTATTTTTTTTTTTTTCACATTAATATGAGGGTACAGATGGTTAGGTTACATTGTTTTCATTTCTAAGGTAAAGTTCAAGTTGTAGCTGAGCCCTCCACCCAGGGGGTCGTGCTGAGCACCCTCACATTGTGCACAATAGGTGAGATCCATCAGTCACCCTCCTTCCTCACCTCTCTCTCTCCTCCCCCTCACGACACTGTATTTGTGTTTTCTTTCATGTGGGTATGTAGTTGTTTATATATTAGTTTCATATTAGTATTGAGGGCATTGGATACTTTTTTTCCCATTCTTGAGATACTTTACTAAGAAGACTGTGTTTCAACTCAATCCAGGTAAACACAAAAGATGTAAAGTCTCCATTGTTTCTTATGGCTTACTATCCTTATAATGAGGATTCCATGGTATACATATACCACAGTTTGCTAATCCATTCCTGGGTTGATGGGCACTTGGATTGCTTCTACATCTTGGCAATTGTGAAATGAGCTGCAATGAACCTTCTAATGCAAATGTCCTTGTGGTAAAATGATGTTTTTTCTTCTGGGTAAATACCTTGTAATGGGATTGCAGGATCAAATAGGAGGCCAACTTTTAGTTCTTTGAGAATTCTCCATACTTCTTTAGAGAGAGGTTGTATCAGTTTGCAATCCTACCAGCAGTGCGAAAGTGTTCCCTTCTCTCCACATCCACACCAGCATCTTCAGATTCAGGATTTTGTCATGTGGGATAATCTCACTGGAGTTAGGTGATATATCAGAGTGGTTTTGATTTGCATTTTTCTGATGATTAGGGATGATGAGCATTTTTTCACATGTTTTTTGGCCATTCACCTGTCTTCTTCAGAGAAATTTCTATTCAAGTCTCTCGCCCACTTATTTAATTGAATCCTTACAATAACCCTATAGACATTATTATCTACATTTTACAGATAAAAAAATGAAATAATTTGCTTAATGTAAATTACAATCTAAGAGCCCAAAAAAAATTCTATGATTCCAAACATAGGGCTCTTTCCAATATACGTGTACCATATTTCTTTACCTAATAGTCCTTCTTTGACCCTAGAGAAAAATGATTTTGTGGCAAACAGCTCAATACCTTTCTGAAATACTACGTATGAAGGATAATGAATTTCGAGTCAGATGGCCACCATCCTCTCTCCAATGCACATGGAATTATGCTTTTTGATCAAAGAGTTATTCTAAAGGCAGACTTTGAGCCCTTTTGCCATTCTTCTATGTACACAGGTCCTGTGAAGTCATAGACTGGGTGGGTGAAGATGATCGGATATATTACATCACCTGTCCTATAGTGAATGGTGACAAGCCCAAAGACTTGGTAGTGCTCGTATCATGCAGAAAGCCTCTCAGAGATGGGTGAGTGTGTGCAGCCCCAGTGTGGTAGCAGTATATAGTATAGGATAGAAACTAAAAGTTGATGTGGAAAATAAGGAAGTCATTGTAGGTATTTCTGGTCTTGAATAATGTTTATTTGAATTGTTTCTAGGTGAATTTTTAGCTATCATTAAAAAATTTGATAATAATCCATTGGGTACCATCTGTGTACAAAGCACTATGCAAGAATCCTAAAGCTATTCAGTTTCCTATGTAGGTGTGAGACTTATGTTTAGTAAATCTTCAAAATATTCCATTATCGGTAAAAATGCAGTGAAAGCCAAATAAAGCACTAGGAATTGGTTTACAATGCACAAGGGCTCTAGTGGGCTAACCATCCATCATGGCTGGCTGACGGATTGAGGCTGTCCAGTGGAGTGCCCAAACACGGCTTTTCCCATGCACTACATGCTCAGAGCATGGCATCTAGGTACTGAAGGGAGGTGTTCCAAATAGTCCTACACATGTGTGAGTATTAATAAATTTCAGTGTAGTATCATTTATTACAGTGTTTTTTAACCTTTTTTGATCTCACAGCATACTTGAACCAATAGTTAAACTTAGGCGGCACATTTAAATTATGTTGATCATAAAAAAGAGTAAAAAAAAAAAAATATATATATATATACTTACTGTGCTTTGAACTTCTTTTGAAAATAATTTAATTAATCTTTTAAAAATTTTGAGGCACACCTCTTGAAAATCACTGATTTGTTATGCCAACTGAAGTTTCATCTTACAAATCATGGTAGATCCATACATGCTACAATCCTGGGCCATCATTAAAAAGGCTGAGGTAGCTATAGAGCCAGTGGACATAGAAACAGCACTAAAGATTTATTGCTAAATGAAAAATCAATTATAGACCAGTATTTGTAAAATGATTTTATTATATAAAATCTATACATGTACATTTGCCTATACAAATGTTATTTTTATACATTTATAAAAAGGTTTAGAGAGCTACAAAACAAAATGTTAAGAGTAGTCACCTCTAGGATAGTGAACAGGATTGGAGTCAAAATGGAGTTAAAAGTATTCTTCAATTCTCTAGCCTATGAGGTTCTCTACTGTTTGAAGGTTGTTGTTTTTCTTTCTTTTTAAACAATGGGTTGTTGTTTTCTTTTTTAATCAAAAAGGAGAGAAGATTGAACCTCTTTAGGGCACAGTAAAACTTTAATTTTGAGGCTAACTCCAGTTTTGTGGAGTTATACAAAGTACTGTATAAGTAATTCTTTTTTTTTTTTCTTTTTTGAGACAGAGTCTTACTCTGTCACCCAGGCTGTAGTGTATAAGCATCTTTGTAGCTCACAGCAATCTCAAACTCCTGCGCTCAAGTGACCCTCCTGCCTCAGCCTCCCAAGTAGCTGCGACTACTGGCTTATGTTATCATTCTTGGCTAATTTTTTTATTTTTTGTGGAGAAGGGGTCTCACTCTTGCTCAGGGTCTCAAACTCCTGGCCCCAAGTGATCCTCCCACTTTGACCTCCCGAAGTTCTAGGATTATCTGCGTGAGCCACTGTACCTGGCCTGTATATGTAATTCCTGGGCAGAAAATACCTGTGGCCCTTACTGCCATCTCCTATCTGGAATGCAGCCTTAGAGAATATTTTCTGATGCAGGCCACTCATCTTTGAACATCTGGGTAGTTTTGCTCCTACCTGTATAAATAAAGTGCATTAACTCTAGAAATTTATTTTTACCAACTGTTCTTCATTTCTCACAAGAGCTTAGAAAGTGTCTTATCTTTCAGGAACGCCTACATGGTGGCAGTGACGTCAGTCATCTTGCCTTCCATCCCACCGTCTCCACAGTATATCAGAAGTGAAATCATATGCGCTGGATTTCTTATCCACACCGTTGACAGCACTTCATGCACCGTAAGTTTGATGAAACACTGGCAGTTGGCTCCGTCAGATACAGAAAAAACCCTTAATCCACTCTAATTAATTGTAATCCTGTAATTTGTATCCACACTAGGAGAATCCGAAGGTGAGCCCTTTCAGATCATCCACTCCAGAAGGTCCCCAGATTAGGGTCATAGCCTCCCCTACACTAACAAGATTCAGATCCCTGCTTGAAAAAGCTCCAAGTCAGTAAGAAATTAAAACATTGTATTTTCTTTTCCACACAGGTATCTTACTTTAACCAGGTTTCTGCTAGCATTTTGCCTTACTTTGCTGGAAATCTTGGCGGCTGGTCAAAATCCATTGAAGAAACAGCAGCCTCCTGTATACAGTTCATAGAGAATGCTACTGATGAGGGGTCTGTAAGCACATTTCAAATGGTCAGCTTTTCATCACCTGTAATTTAATTTCCCGCTTTTAATTCTAAGCCCCCCCCCCAAAAAAAAAAAGTGTAGCCAAGACACTTAAGAGCTTTAAAACTCTGTTTTAGCTAATCTGAGGCTCTGCCTCTTTCAGGGGCACAGAAAATTGGAAATTGTCTGTACATCCAATATTGCTTATTTTATAAATTGGCATAAATTTAATTAAAATTATCATAAACATTTTTAAGTTACAGAGGTGAAATGTGTGTTCTGTTTGAAATTTTTGGAAATTGTGTGAGGTGTGAAATGACAAATTGCTGAGTTGAGTGGTTGATTAATGTGTGACATTGCTCCATGGACAGCCAGGGTCTGTATGTCAGGACCATCTGACAAGATATATTACCTAATAGTACATGTTCTAGAGCTTTAAATTAGGAAGGCATTAAAACATAATGGAATGCAATCAATTTTAGTAATTGGAACAATTTTACTGTGTCATTTAACATATTCCAGGTGGCTGACCAGTTTAGAATCTATTGCTGTATAGACACACACAGAGCACCTGCCAATGTGACATCGCAGAGGAAGAGCACATGGGCGGAGTCCTTCTTCCATAACCATTACATCAGTGCTCCATTCTCTAGATGTCCACACTCATTGGTCTACTCTGGGATCTGTCTTAACTCCTAAGACAGACCAGAACATATCAAGTTAGCATCCTCTAAAGGACAATTTTTAAAGGTTGGAGGAGTTTTCCATTAGAGGTTAAAGCACTTAATGGGTTAGATACATCATGCTGTCTGTTTGCCAAATGTCCACCTGTGCTCCCCTGCCCAGCCCCTCCCCAGTTACGTGGTCAAAGCCTGGTTATAATTATTTTTATTTTTCTTGTTTCAGCAGATTTTCACTTATATAAACTTTGGAATGTTCTGCAACTTTATGAGTTAACATTAATACACAATAAGAAGAGTGGATGTGTGGATTTAAAGGATTATGCTTTATATTCCAGAATTAAAACAAATTTTGAGGACATTTTTGCCTTTAAAAAGAAGGTGAACAAAATTAGTAATAAATATATCGTATGCTAGAATTTCAGACCTCGCCTACAAATTGAGACACCTCCTATAAATGTCTGCCTAAAATAGGTCTCTGAATTTGTATTTTTTGAAACTTCTTCCTGTCTAGGGACAGAAACATTGTGAGGCTGAAGGGGTACCGTGACTTCAACTGGATCACTTTTAGACACAAAAATGTTCCGCACTCTAACTTATAACGCAGTCGTGTTTATATTCTTCAATATGGTAGCCACTAGCCACATGTGCTATTTAAATCAAAATGAACTAAAATTAAATAAATTTAAAAGATCAGTTTTTATGCCACTCAACCCCCATTTCAAGTATTATTCCTCTCATGTGGTCAGTGGCTACCATATTGAACAGTACAGATACAGAGCATTTCCATGATCGCAGAAATTTTAATTAAGGCCTGGGTTCATAATGCAGTCAGGTCCTATTGTTTTCCCATTTTCACCTTAGTACCAAACAATCCCTTCCACCCTTTCTAAAAGATTTCACGGCTCAGCGCCTGTGGCTCAAGTGGCTAAGGCACCAACCACATATACCTGAGCTGGCAGATTTGAATCCAGCCTGGCCTGCCAAACAATAATGATGGCTGCAACCAAAAAATAGCCGGGCATTGTGGCAGGTGCCTGTAGTCCCAGCTACTTGGGAGGCAGAGGCAGGAGAATCACTTGAGCCCAGGAGTTGGAGGTTGCTGTGAGCTGTGATGTCACAGCACTCTACCCAGGGTGACAGCTTGAGGTTCTGCCTCAAAAAATAAAAAAAAATAAAAATAAATAAAATAAAAGATTTCACTTCTATGCTGCTGAACAAAAACACAGGACTCATCCACAGATGGCTCTTTCTGGATTATTTGGCATAGCCTAAGTTGAAGTTTGAGACTATAGGACTTTAGTAACATATCCAGAAGACCAAAAATCACATTATAACAAAGATATTTGTACCAGAATGTTTATTGCAGCCCAATTCATTCCTGCTAAGTTATGGAAGAAGCCTAAGTGCCCATCGACTCACAAATGGATTAATAAATTGTGGTATATGTACACCATGGAATATTATGCAGCCTTAAAGAAAGATGGAGACTTTACCTCTTTCATGTTTACATGGATGGAGCTGGAATATATTCTTCTTAGCAAAGTATCTCAAGAATAGAAGAAAAAGTATACAATGTACTTTGCCCTACTATGAAACCAATTTATAGCTTTCTTATGAAAGCTATAACCCAATTATAGCCCAAGAAGAAGGGGAAAGGGGGAAGAGCGGTAAGGAGGGAGGATGGGTGGAGGGAGGGTAATTGGTGGGACCACACCTACGGTGCATCTTACAAGGGTACATGTGAAATTTACTAGGCATAGAATATAAATGTCTTAACATAATAACTAAGAAAATGCCAGGAAGGCTATGTTAACCAATTTGATGAAAATATTTCAAATTGTATATAAAACCAGCACATTGTACCCCATGATACACAGCTATGATTTAATAAAAAATAAAAATAAAAATAGAAAAAAAGGGGGGGGGGCACAGTCACAGTGGAGAGGAAAAGATAACAGGGCATCCAGGCTCTACTTAGGACATTTCAAAACATTTGAAATCTATTGTGTGAAACAATCCTACAATTAACCAAGGCATTCCAGTTGTAACATTCAATAATTGCCCTTTACTGGGAATATGTCTGATCACTCTTTCATTCACTCAGTGAATACTAAGAGCTTACTTTGTCTAGACTCTTCCAGGCACTGTGGGTATGGCATGGAACAGAAGTGTTCTGACTACATCCTAAAATAAATACATACATACATACATACATAATAAGGAATATTCAAAGATGTTATATGGAAAAACAAAGCAGAGTAATGATAATGAGTGCCAGAGAGTGAGCGGGAGGTAGGGGTTGAATTTTCAGCAGAGTGGTCAGGGTAGGCTGCATTGAAAGGCATTTGACAAAAGGCAGAGAGGGAGAGAGCTCTGAGGATCTCTCAGAATGCAGCAAGCTTCCTGAAGAAGGACGAGCTGAGGCAAAGCCCTCCAGGGGAGTGTTTCTGGCTGGTTCTAGGAACACAGAGAAGCTGATGAGATTGCAATAGAGCAAGAGATAAACAAAGACAGCTGAATTAAAGACCGCCTTCCCTACTCTCTTTGGTGCCCAGGCTTTAAGCAAACATGATTGCTGCCAGGGTAAGCCACTAAGCTGGTTCATCAGCAGTCAGACCCCTGGGAACTGAGGACAGAGGAAACTCAGAAAAATGTAGTAATGTTTATTTTTTCCTTTGGAGTGTCAAAGTGTCCTTAAGGAACATTGAAGATTTCATGCCTTTTTTGATGGTAAGGGTTTTCATATGCTTCTAACAGGACTGAAAGCTTTTTGATTAAGAAAGGAAGCTCATTCCTATTAAATTTTCCCGGTTTTAATGCAACCTACTTGCTTATCTGCATTCAGTTTTTTTATTATCTTTGTTTTAGAAAAATATCTAGCAAAAGAAATATGAAAATTGTTCAGAATATAGTTTACCCTGTACTCAAACATCTTTACGCAATGATGAATAATTTTAATAAAAATTGAAAGAAACTAGAATATTTTTATGTATACCATCAGATGGTTTTATTCATATTTCTTATTGCACATTTAAGAAATAACCTTGGAAATTTTTACTGGCATATTATAGTATTACGTTTGAAAATATATGTTGAAAAAGTATACATATATGAATATATTTTGTGGTTTAGAGTACATTATGAAAATGAGAACTATTAAATTTATTATTTATATTTGAAAGTAATATAACTATTGAGACAGGTAGCTCACTCAAGCCCTGAGTGGTCTTGAAAATTCTTACTGTGTGTGCCAGGCTACAAGATTTGTCTGTCTCCTGATTGACAACAATTTTTGTAGCTAGTCCTTTGAACAGCTAAGTAGGTCAAAGTGACCATAGCATGACTTCATTGTAACTGCTCACTCTCTGGACTGAGGGAGCCTGGCTTATTTACTACTACAGTACTTGCTACTTGTTCAAAATATTTTGGGGTCTGGTCCCTCAGTTGTGATACAAATCCACTATGTCTGCAGCATTCATCTAGGCCCATCTTGTCACCTCTGCAGGACCTCTGTATGCTGCATGCTGTGTTACTAAGTAACAGTTCTGAACCAAGAATCTTGTGTCTTCTGCCAACACCCACAAAATATTAACAGACCAACTAATTAGCTTATTATTGCAGTTCCATTCACAATCACCAAGAAGTAGTAATCAACCCAAGTGCCCAGCAACACATGAATAGATTAACAAACTGTGGTATATGTATACCATGGAATATTACTCAGCCATTAAAAAGATGGAGGCTTTACATCTTTTGTATTTACCTGGGTGGAGTTGAAATGCATTCTTCTTAGTAAAGCAGCACAAGAATGGAAAAGCAAGTATCCAATATGCTCAGTACTAATATGAAACCAACAGATAAATAACTACATACCCACATGAGAGAAAAACACAACTGAATTCAAATGGAGAAGAGGGGAGTGGAGGGAAGGAAGAAAGGGAAGAAGGGATGGAGACTGGTAAGCTCTCATCTAAAGCGCCCACTGTAAGGGTCTATGGCACACCTCCTGAGTGAAGGGCTCAACTACAACTTGAATTTCACCTAAGCAACGCAAATATACAACCCAATCACATGTACCCACATATTAATCTGAAACCATTTACAAAAAAAAAAAAAAAGGAATCTCAGACCCTGTATAATTCTTTTTTTTTTTGAGACAGAGTCTTAAGCTGTCACCCTGAGTAGAGTCCTGTAGCATCACAGCTCACAGCAACCTCAAACTCTTGGACTTAAGTGATTCTCCTGCCTCAGCCTCCCAAGTAGCTGGGATTACAGGTGCCCGCCACAACATCTGGCTATTTTTTTTTTTTTTTTGTAGAGACAGAGTTTCACTTTATTGTGCTGTGGTGTCACACAGTTCACAGCAACCTCTAACTGCTGAGCTTAGGTGATTCTCTTGCTTCAGCCTCCCCAGTAGCTGGGACTACAGGCACCCACCACAACACCCGGCTATTTTTTTGTTGCAGTTTGGCCAGGGCTGGGTTTGACCCCACCAGCCTTGGTATATGGGGCCAGCACCTTACCCATTGAGCCATAGGCACAATGGCTATTTTTTTGTTGCAGTCGTCATAGTTGTTTTAGCTGGCCCGGACAGGGTTCAAACCTGTCAGCGTCGGCGTACATGGCTGGTGCCCTACCCACTGAGCTATGGATGCCACCAGGCCCTTCATAATTCTTGAAGTAACCCATCTCCAGATTCAAAAGTCAGGGAAATGTCAGATTAAAAATACCTTTCTCGTTTTATAATTCTCAGTTTATACCTGTAAAGATGAAGTACCATATAAAAATTACATACCTGATACCATCTTTCACTTTTCATTTAGAAATTTTCGTGGCATTTAAAAATAGAATATAAGGCTCAGCACCTGTGGCTCAAGCAGCTAAGGCACCAGCCACATACATCTGAGCTGGCAGGTTCAAATCCAGCCTGGGCCTGTCAAACAACAATGACGGCTGCAACCAAAAAATAGCCGGGCATTGTGGTGGCAAATGCCTATAGTCCCAGCTACTTGGGAAGCAGAGGTAGGAGAATCACTTGAGCCTAGAAGTTGAAGGTTGCTGTGAGCTGTAATGCCACAGCCCTCTACCCAGGGCGACAGCTTGAGGCTCTGTCTTATAAAAAAAAAAAAAAGAAAGAATACCGTATATACTCAAGTATATAAGGTATAAAAGAAAATTTCCATCATTTATGCAATTCGTTCCCCCTTCCCATGTTCCCCCTTCTTTCCTTGACCAGCTTACCTTCTGTAGCCCATGATCATAATCACTCCCTGGAAAACACTGCACCTTTCTCCACTCATTCAACTTTTCTGACAAAACCCAAACTGTGGTTAAATTATTAAACTGGGGTTAAATAATATTTCACTCCTGCGCTGAGCAGCTAAAAATTGTGTACTGGTTTTAATTTAAATGTATGACAAAAATTTCTAAAGGATATTCAGGAGACTGATACTACTACTCCGTTTCTCTGTATGATTATTATTTCACACTGCCTCATCTTCCCTCAATCTTCTCACTCTCCTACCCTGACTCAGTTCAAGAACTGGAGAAAATACAAGCCATTTGGCAGGAGTCCTCTCCTAGCCCCATCTACGCCCCTCCCACTTCTTTGCCTTCTCGCCTACTACAATGGGTGAAATATCTCTACACCTAGCAAGGAACTGTTTCTCTACTTTCTCTAGAGCATCCTTCCTCCGATTCTTTTTGTTGTCTGTTCCAGGAGTTTCTTTACCTCCATTGGATAATTTCCATAGCCACTGGTATCTCTTATAACAAAACAAAACAATAGGGTAGCACCTGTGGCTCAGTGGGTAGGGTGCTGGTCAGGTTCAAACCCGACCCCGGCCAAATTGCAACAACAAATAGCTGGGTATTGATTGTGGCAGGCGCCTGTAGTCCCAGCTACTCGGGAGGCTGAGGCAAGAGAATCGCCTAAGCTCAGGAGTTGGAGGTTGCTGTGAGCTGTGTGATGCCATGGCACTCCACCAAGGGCAATAAAGTGGGGGGGGGGGGGAGGCAATACTTTGTCTGAGCTTCTTTCCTAAATCTTACCCCATCTCTATTCCAGTTACATGCAGGTGCAGTCTTCATATCCTAATTTATCTATCTGACCACACTCTACCTCTGCTTCTCCACAAAGACCTCCACAAAGTCTCCACAAAGACTTATTAGGACAACCAATGTCCTCCCTATTGCCAAATCTATTAGCCTGTCCTTGACTTATTTAGCCTCTGAGCAGCCTTCAGTGAAGTTGACCCATTTCTTCTTTTTGCAACATTTCTCATTTTGGTTTCCATGAAGTCATACTCTTATATTTCCTCCTTTCTCACTTTATAAAATAGTGTTTAGGTTTTTTATTTATTTTTTTCTATGGTTTCTATTTTTAGCTCTTTGAAGATTCTCCATGTATCTTTCCATAGAAGCTATATGAATTTGCAGTCCCACCAACAGTGTAAAAGTGTTCCCTTCTCTCCACTTCTGTGCCAGCACCGGCAGCTTTGGGACTTTGTGATATAAGCTGTTCTCACTAGAGTTAAGTGATATCTCAGGGTGGTTTTGGCATTTCTCTGATGAACTAATCACATTTTTAAGCCTCCTCTCGTTCTTCCTCTTCCATCAGACTATCCTAGGGTTCTGTCCTCCATTCTTCAGTGAGTCCACCCAGTCTCTGGGTTTTAAAAGCCTCCTACTTACCAGTAACTCCCATATCTTTGTCTCTAGGCTTAACCTCTCTTGAATTCATACTTATTTGAAATTTTTTTGTTTGTTTTTTTGCAGTTTTTGCAGTTTTTGGCCCTGGATGGGTTTGATCTCGCCACCTCAGGCTTATGGATCCTGCGCCCTACTCCTCTGAGCCACAGGCGCCTCCTAGTGTTTTCTGCCTATTACAAAGTAACTCATTCATCTGGCACCACAAGCTTTTCCACACAAGGAGAGCAAATAGTAACTAATTCTATTAATATGAACTCATGTGATGCTTATAACAACATTGTAAACTTGTGCTTCCACTATAAAGCTGAGAACTCTGAGGACTAGGAGGTGAAGAAACTTGCCCAAGATCCCGCAGCTGGTTGAAGATGGAGCCTGACTGTGACCCCAGGTATCCCTAACTGTATAAAGTCCACACCTTTCCTCCCACACTGTGCTTTCCTCAGAGTTTTCCAAATAGACTTTGGAAAGGGACCATAAGGTCCCTTTAGACACCTTAAAAACTCTTTAAAACATATTTCAACTAAAATATGCCTAGACTGCCTTTCATACTTTAATTTCACTCAATATACGTCTTAAACAAAATGCTGGAGTAAAAAAAAAAAAAAAAAAAAAAAAAATATATATATATATATATGTCTTAAACAGATGTAGTTTAACTTTTATTATGTATTAATGAGGCAGCACTGATAATGGTTGAAGAGTTCAAGCTCTCTGCTGTGTGACCTTAGCCCAGTTACTTAACTTCTCTGTGCTAGTGCCCTTATCTGCAAAATACAGATTACAATAGTGCCAATTTCAGTAGATTTCCATGTGAATTAGCAGCATTAAGATTAGTAAGGGAATTAAAATAGTAATTGATATATAAATGGTTTATAAAGGCTAGCACTATTATTAATGAACTAATGAATAACCTGTTACTGTGTAATGCATAATCCAATTCTTTTACACATTTTTTTTCTTCTCTAAATGTCAGGCTATTGTCATTTTTTCTGCTGTCACAGTATCCACCCCAGGCAGACTTCCTTTACTAGATTAAACGTGGAAAGAAACTCGACAAGCCAACTTTTATATAACTGTATGTTAAGTGAGAATAAATGACACCAGAAAAGGTGAGACTCACAGCTTCAGTAAAGTTTTATCATAGCTACGGAGTACTTCTGGTGTATTAAGGCAATAGGAGTTTGAGACCAGCCCCTCCGTCCCTCCGTCCCTCCGTCCCTCCCTCCCTTCCTTCCTTCCTTCCTTCCTTCCTTTCCCTTTCTTCTTTATCTGGATCTTACAGCCACTCCTGGGAACTTGTTAGAAATGCAAATTCTCTTTCTTCTTTTTCTTCTTTCCTTCCTTCCTTCCCCTCCCTTCCTTCCTTCCTTCTTCCCTTCTTTCTCCTTTCTTCCTTTCCCCCCTTCCTTCCTTCCTTTTTTCTTTTTTAGACAGAGTCTCACTCTGTGGCCCTGGGTAGAGTGTGGTGGCGTCAAAGCTCACAGCAACCTCAAACTCTTGGGCTACAAGTGATACTTTTGTTTCAGCCTCCCGCGTAGCTGGGACTACAGGTGCCCACCACAATGCTCAACTAGTTTTTCTATTTTTTAGTAGAGATGGGTTCTCACTCTTGCTCAGGCTGGTCTCGAACTCCTAAGCTCAGGCGATCCACCTGCCTCGGCCTCCTAGATAGGATGACAGGGGTGAGCCACTGTGCCTGGCCTATCTTTTTTTATTTCTATAGATATAAATGATCTCTAGATAAGGAGGATGTAATTCTTCATAATGTAATTCTTATAATGTAATTCTCATAATGTAATTCTTCATATTTCTATAGATGATCTCTAGATAAGGAGGATGTAATTCTTCATAATGTGAAGAAGTCTTGTGTAGCCAGTGGTGATTTAAAGTCTAATCTCACCATGAAAACTTTCAAACATATCCCAAAGTAGAGAGACTCATATAACAACCCTTCAGATACCTATTACCCAGTTTCACCAATCAGCAACATTTTGTTAATCCTGTTCCATGCATCTTTAGGAATCCTGTCATTTGATTTAAAAAAAAAAATCCCTTTGGCACAAATCTTATAAAAAGTTTTTAACGTAATCATCATAACATTATTAGACTCAACAGAATTAAGCATAATCCTTCATACAGTCCATATTTAGATCTCCCCAGATGTTTCTCTGCAGTGGCTGTAAGATCCAGATAAAGTACACAGATTGCATTATGTTTCTGTGCTTTATAACTTTATTTGATTCTATAATATTCCCCCCTCTGTCTAACGTCCCTCACTGGGTTATTTCTCCTGCACAAGCGGTTAGTTCAAAGCGTGGTCCCTGGGCCAGCAGCACCAAGTTCTCCTGGGAACTTGTTAGAAATGCAAATTCTCTTCTCAGGCCCCATCTAGTCCCATTGAAGCAGAAATGTTGGGAGTGGGGCCCAGAGATTTGTTTTAATGAGCCCTCTAGGATCCCGAGCCTGGGCACTCAGTCTGTTGAATATCCAACAACTGGGGGCCTGGCCCTGCTCCCAGTTAGCCTTCATACTCCCCATGAACTGGCGGTTAGGTTTAGAGAACTTGATTATATTTGGTTTCAATTTTGTTTAGGAAAGATCACTTTACAAATGGTGGAGTCTTTCCTACTGCAGCACTTAGGAGGCACATAAGATCTGTAATTAAGGCTGCCACCAGCCAGAGCTTGGGTGGTGTCAGCCGGACTGACTGCTGTTGTACCTAATGGTTTTACCATCCACTAAGGACTGTTGCTTAGACCTAGCTTTTCTTTTGGGATTGAAGAGGATCTTTTTCTAATATTATTCGTTATGCACTTATTAGTCATTGTCAACCGTTTTTTGCACCTGCTGTTGCTAATTTTGGTACCATGACAATGTCCACGGTATGTTTACAGTTAAAAGCAACATGAATAAATGTGGCTTTTGGTTTACAAACTTTAAAAAGTCTTTAGATTTGTTTTTGATAACCCTTATGGTAAATCCTGAGTAGTTTAGAAACCACTCATTTAATTACTGAAGAAAATGGCAATCTAACAGTTTTGAATCTGGGTTCTGGTTCTGCTTCCAATACTGTCTACCTGCAAGCCTATGTTAAGGCAAAAAGTTTGCTCAACAACGACCTGTTAGATCTGTTGCTAAATCCCTCGGTCCCCTTTACCTTATGATGACATAGGATGAAAATAACATCACATCCCTGACAAGGGCATTAAAATGTTTTGAGATAACACATGTTAAAGCACTTTCGGTGAAATAATAAAAACGTGTCCCTTAGTCTGTCTTTCGTCTACGAGGCAAACAATATTTTTCTAATTTAGATTGTGCCCTATGGTAAGAAACAGTTTATATTGTGACCCTGTTCAAATGCGCACACACCTTAGAAATGGAAAGCCTTGGTCTTCAATCAGAAATTCTGAGAGGATCTCGTAACATGTTTCACCAAGTAATGGTTAACTGTAGCGCGTGCAAATCACCCTGCTGCTTTCTGTTTTATTCTTTTCTTTTCCATTCCACTAAAAACTACTGGTGGTCATCCAGTAGACTAGAATGATTTCTTGATCTACTGTGAGATTATAACTCACATGTTGAATCCTTGGCTCAGCGCCCTGAGCACAGCGGTTACAGCGCCAGCCACATACACCAAGCTGGTGGGTCTGAACCCGGCCTGGGCCAGCTGAAGAAGCAATGACAACTGCAACAACAACAACAACAACAACAACAGAAATAGCTGGGCATTGTGGCAGGCACCTGTAGTTCCAGCTACTTGGGAGGCTGAGGCAAGAGAATCACTTAAGCCCAAGAGTTGGAGGTTGCTGTGAGCTGTGATGGTACAGCACTCTACTCAGGGCGACATAGTTAGACTCTGTCAAAAAAGAAAATTGTTTAATCCTTCAAAGAAAACATCTTCTCTTACATGGTTCTGGAGTTTCTCTCTCTAAGACTGCTTCATTCTAATAATTTGGCTCTCTGTGGGCAAGTGTCCCAGATCCCAGGCACACACAATTAGCTACCTTGCAAGGTGGTGCTGTAATGAAAGCATAAAATGTGTTCACAGAGGTGGGTGGCCAGTGATTCCAACTACAGGGAAGTCTTTACACTGAGCATGTTTATTCATTAACTCGTCATTTCAGTGAAGAGGAAAGTATAATAAATGGAAGGCAAGTTTCCTGCCCTTCCTGGGGTGACAGGCTAGATCAGAAAGAAAAGAGGGACACAGCACAGGGAGTTAGCCATTCAGGCACACAGGCCGGGGTAGCATCGGTGAGGCTCACAGACTTCAGGGAAGATGGAATTAATAAGACAACTGACTGTGGACAGTTAAGGGAGCAAAATGTGAAGTGGCCTCTGTTGGGTACAAAAGATTTAACTGGGCAGCCTGGAATGAGGGTGGGAATGGACCTTCTAGATGGGGAAAGTAGCCAAGAAAATGTTCCTAGTTATAAATAGGAAGGGGTGCTTTTAAGAGGCAACTGAAAGCCTGGCAATAGCAACAATCAGAAGGCTTTTATTTTTATCAATAATCACAGTACTTAAAAAAAAAAATGACAGTACTTATCGATCACTTCCTGTGATGTTATGAGTTACGTCCTGTTTATTTATTTATTTATTTCAGAATGTTATGGGGGTACAAATGTTTTGGCTACACACATTGCTTTTGTTCTGATTGAGCCAAAGTTCTAAGTGTGTCTGTCACCTGGACAGGGATGTGACTTCACCTGTCCCTTCCTCCTCCCTCCTACCTACTTGAATTAGATAAGTGTTATTTCCAGTGGGTTAGGTAGTATTTTCCCCAAGCTTGAGAAGGTCTAATCAACGTGGTCACAGAGCAAGCATATGGCAGACTAGGGATCGCAGCGTGGGTGGGTCTAATTTTGAAGTTCACAGCCTTACTCATTATGCTCTACAGCATGACGGGGACACAGTGCACCTTAGGAGCCAGCATGCCACAGCCTAGGATGGCATTTAAGGGATGGGCAGCCTGAGTGGGGATCGGCTGTGAAATGGGGACCTCACTGTACAGGCCTCTGACCAGCATGACTTGATCAACTGCAAGACGCCAATCCTCACTGACAATTTATGAATGCAGACTTAATTAGGGCCACTCACAGGGTCATTGTTACTAGCTTTCGTTTTGATATATACTCTTGAATGGGACTAAACGGAGTCTCAGTTCCACAAATCGTATATGACCAGAAGCCCATCTCTCTCATGCCACAGGCCATGATAACTGGTAATTATGGGTCTGCCCACAAAAATGTTTTACAGATGTGAACACCCTCTTGAAGAGTACGTGTTAGACAAACAAGCAGAGCTGCTGTTCTCCGCTCTCAAAGTTGAACTTTGTGTTTTAAATTTGCCCTAGAGGGGATGTGAACTTTAAGTTGGATCTAAAGTTGGCTCGAATGCAGAGATCATCTCCACTGGGGAAACTGGATGTGACTTCTAGGAGCTTGCTTCCTCTTACAACAGGCCCACTTATTTGGGCAGCTTGCCTGGCAAGCCTACATCTTTGTAGGTGTGGCTGCTTTAATTATTCTGGCCCTTCCCTGTCTATCCGAACTAAATTAGCCATTCAAAAACCTATCACAGGGCGGTGCCTGTGGCTCAATGAGTAGGGAGCAGGCCCCATATACCGAGGGTGGTGAGTTCAAACCCAGCCCCGGCCAAACTGCAACCAAAAAATAGCCGGGCGTTGTGGTGAGCGCCTGTAGTCCCAGCTGGTGCTGGGGAGGCTGAGGCAGGAGAATCTCGGAAGCCCAAGAGCTGGAGGTTGCTGTGAGTCCTGTGACGTGTCTCGAAGAGAGACTCTGTCTCTACAAAAAAAAAAACAAAAACAAAAACAAAAAAACCTATCACAACTCCCCCTTCCTTCGAGTTTCTCTGACCTATATCACCAGCTAAAAAATAACCTTTAAATATTTTGTTTTCTTATTCATTTATTACCTATTTCTTCTTTACTGTAAGCTCTAAGAAAGACACGGGTGAAGTACTTTGCATTTAAACAATACTGCAGAGGAAAATGTCTGATGAGAATTAGCTAACTCTCTTTTCTTTGCTATAATGTCTCTGTGATTATCCATTTGGTTAACAGCACACAATTTAATGACGAGCTTCAACATCTAATTTTCATAGATCACCACATTTGGCACTGGGGAAGATTTAAAAAAATACAAAAAAAAAAAAAAAAAAAAGACATTGTCTCTGATGTCAGAGACAACCATGATAATAGGCAGTGCTGTAATAAAAGTGCCAGGGTACTGTTTTTGGCTGCTAGTCTGATACTCTAGCAGAGGATCTGAGACTGCGGAATTTATAAAGAAAAGAAATTTTGTTTCTCACAGTGCTGGAGACTGGGGAGTCCAAGGCGTGGCAGCAGCAGCTGCTAGGCACCAACGCGGGCCATTTTGCTGCATCAGGTTACGGCATAAGGGCAAGTGAGAATGTGAGAAGAGAGAGATTCTGGCAGAATGAATCCTTCTTAGCAGAGACCCACTTTTGAGATAACTAATCCACTCCTGAGATAATGGTATTCATCCATTCATGGTCAATAGTTAATGACATAATCACCTCTTAAACCTAGCTCCTTGATATTGTCACAATGAGAACTAAATTTCAACATGAGTTTGGGAGGTAGTGTTCAAAACATAGCGGGTCTACAAAGGAGGGTGTCATTGACTTGAACTGGAACATAGAGGAAGATTTCTCACTGAGGACAAGAATTTCAACACGCAGAGGAAAGACATTTCAGATGGGGAAATGGTGACAGCAGAAGTTCAGAGTTCTGAAGATGGATACAGATGCTCAAAGAGCTAGAAGAGTGTGCAGATGACAGTCATTCCAGAAAAGAAAGTAGAAAGCCTCAAGGTGGATAGCAGAGGAACTTAAAGCTCATATTAAGAAACATTTTTTTCTGGCTGGGCACAGTGGTTCACACCTATAATCCAAAGCATTCTGGGAGGCCGAGGCAGGTGGATCACTTGAGCTCAGCCTGAGCAAGTGTGAGACCCGATCTCTACTGAAAATAGAAAAATTAGCTGGCCATTTTGGTGAGCACCTGTAGTCTCAGCTATTGGGAAGGCTGAGGCAGGAGGATCACTTGAGCCCAGGAACTGGAGGTTGCTGTGAGCAGGCCGACGTCATGGCATTCTAGCCAGGGCAACAGAGTGAGACTCTATCTCCAAAAAGAAAAAAGAAAAGAAAAAAAAATTCTTTTTAGCCATCATTGAAGTTTTAATCAGAAGACTAACACAATTCAGTCATTAAATTCTGGGAAGAAAGACGCTGCTCTTGGAGGAACCAGTGAAGAGCCCAGGCGAGAGAAGATGTGGGTGGGAAGCTGGGCTGTACCCAAAGGAACGAAATGAGAGTGGTGGAAGGGAGACAGTGTGCGTCTGTAAACCACGCAGAGATGCCGGCCAACAGAAATAAGTGGCAGAGAAAACCCTCGGTCGGTTGAGACTGAGGTGGTGTCTCCGGAGAGCAGTTTTTCTTGCCCCTGAGCAAACCAGGCCAAGCAGAGGTGAGGTTTTCCAAGGTGGAGGGCACAGCAGGTGCTCAGGGCGGCTGTTCTGTTTTCCAGTAAGGAGGGAAATGAAGGAAGGGCACAGTGGCTCATGCCTGGAATCCCAGCACTAGGGAGGCAGAGGCAGGGGAACGCCTGGGCTCCCAAGTTTGAGCAAGAGAGAGGCCCTGTCTTTAAAAAATAGCCAGGTGTTGTGGCTGATGCCTACAGTCTCAGCTACTTGGAAGGCTGAAGCAAGAGAATCGCTTGAACCCACGAGTGTGAGGTTGTTGTGAGCTCAGACGCCACAGCACTTTCCCGAGGGTGCCAAAGTGAGACTCTGTCCCCCCAAAATAAAAAAAAAATAAAAAAAAAATAGAGAAATGAGATCTCTGGCCAAGGAGGAAAGAAAGATTAGATAAACTTAGGGTTTAAGTAGAAATGGGGTTACACAAAATAGACATTCTGGGCCATTCCAGGAGGCATGGCCCCTATTAATGAGTGCTTTATCGGCATATTATCTCTTTTAAAAAATCAGTGTCGTTATCAGTTGCTGTTTGGCAAATACCAAGGCCTTGTACAAAATGATCACACATCAATTAAGGAAAGCACAGGACACTGCGACTTTAATGCTCCTGCTTGCCATGTAAGGCCTATTTAAGCCTACTTTTAAGCATAACTGTAAGAACCATAACAAAAACACTATAACTATTATTCTTTAGGGAAAGGCTATCTGGCTTCTCCAATACTCAGTACAAGAAATGCAAATTAACCAAGATTGAAACACACACACCTTCCATTTTTTCCCTCTAATGCATTAGTGGTAACAATAAAAGCAGCCTCTCCATCAGGATTCCACAAAATGCCCACTTGTCAGCCACTCCTCAGGAGCAGGTACACAAGGAAATTAGTCACAAAGCTGAAATGACACGTTCGAGAATTTTTAGCTGGCTTTCTAAACCTTGGCAGGACTCAGGTCTATTTTTATATTAAAAATGGCCCTTCTAAGTGAATTGCTGATGATCGCAAACTCCATCAAGGAAGAAAATGTATGTCACATTCCAATCTTTTGACTATGCATCCGAAACACGCAGGTTGGTTAACAGCCACAGGCAAATGCAGAGAGAGATCCTTGTGGATGAGCCTGAGTCCAACTCGGAAAGGTAATTTCTCTTTATTTCCCCACTGGAAGAATTGCCAGGGAAGCTGAGCTGTTAGCTGTGGGCTTCTTCATTACCTAAGATATAGAGGACAGATAGGAACCCACTTGGAGACTAATGCTAAGAATAACAGAGCGGATGGGAAGGCAAAGTAATGATAAGGGGTTTTAAACGAAGCAATTTGCCCATGTCTATCTGTTTAGATTCAGTCCATTTCCAAGGCTGATGAAGCTTCAAGTTTTGAGATGGTTTGGGGACACAGTCTGTAGACTGAGCTCGTTTCCTGCTACTTATTGATTTAGAAAGCATGGGAGACAGGAAAGAAGTGCATGAGAAAGGAAAACCTGGTGAGTGGGTGCTCCAATTTCAGCGTGTATCAGAATCACCGGGAGAGCTTGATATCACTTATATCGCTGGGCTCCTCCCCAGAGTTTGAGGCGAGAGCCAGGGAATCTGCATATCTGAGCAACTCCTAGGTGATACAGACACCTGCTGGTCTGGGGCTATACCTGAAGTGGCAGCATCAAGTTACAATCCTGAGGAAAAGCCTGGCGTCTAGGCCCTAATGAAAGACATTAGTAATGAAGCTTATTCTGGAGGAAGAGGATGAATTGGCAAAACAAGCCACCACCCTTGTTTGGATTGGGCTCAAGAGTCAGTTTGTATGACTGATAGGCAGAATGGGAGACGGTGGCCTTCCATGGCCAGGACAACCCTGTTATACTTAGGAATAAGGGAAATATTTGGCCACCAAGTTAAAGGAGGGATTTGTCAAATGAGTCATCTGAAAGGGAAATCCTACCTCATTTTGATTCAAAAATAGTAACTTTCAGATTTGCAGCTAATAAGTGCAATGAAAGAAGCAAACACATATTATTTTAAAAGTACTTATGTTAACAGAGATGTTTAGAATAAAAAAAAAAAACAGATTCTGAGATCAAAGAATTCCTATTGGCTGCACCCAGGCGTCCGGAGCCAGAGATGACCAGAGAGGCTTACTCAGTGAGTCCCCAGCCTCGGCCACCCATGAAATGAAAATGCGATGGGCCGTGCTTGGGTGACAAACTCTTTATCTGAATTTTTCTAGAGGGGCTTGGGTGGGAAAATTACAAAGACATAAACATTGATCTTCCAACGTGGGGATCATCTGCACTGTCTCTAGAAGTGCACTCAAAGATACAAGCCATCATTTTTCAGAATAACACAGGGTGAGAGTTCCTTTCACAGTTTGCTATTCTAAGGTTTGTGCCTTTTGCAAGGAAATGCCCTGCTTCCTTTTGTTCATAGGATGAAAGACATGGAGCTTTCTTTCTTTCTAATACACATTTATTTATTTGCAGTTTTTGGCTGGGGCCAGGTTTGAACCTGCCACCTCCGGCATATGGGGCCGGTGCCCTACCCCTTTGAGCCACAGGCGCCGCCCCAGATGTGGAGCTTTCTAAGCACCTTTCTGTCATCGTAGCCAGGAAACTCTTAGTTCAGTTCTTTCTGCTCAAGCCTGACAGCTTCCCCTGAGTTTGTTTCTGGATATACTTGTTTCTCCCAAGCTCCTTATTTCTTAGCTAGTATATATATATATTTTTTGGTCAATTTTAACATTAAAAAAGGCAAAAGCAGGGCGGTGCCTGTGGCTCAAAGGAGTAGGGTGCTGGCCCCATATGCCAGAGGCGGTGGGTTCAAACCCAGCCCTGGACAAAAACTACGTAAAAAAGTAAAAACAACAATAACAAAAAACCAAAAGCAAAACCAAAAGCTCACTTACTCTAACTTCCTGTTAAATCCTTTTTGATGTAAATATTGGTACGTATAAAGAATTAAAAAAAACCCCCACCCTATTTAGTCACAAATAAATATTTGCAAAATATACAAGAGTCTGTTTATAAAGCTAAAGCTGACCCTTAGGTAGTATATTTTTTGGGGGGAGTCAAAGGGTTGTGGTGAAGAACATAGGGTTTGAACCCCAGATTTGAGATCTTTCTCTGCCCCGTTGGCTGTGTGACTCTGGACAAGTTATTTAATGTCTCTGGGCCTAGGTTTCATCTATAAAATGGTCTTAATTAGAGTACCGACCTCCAAAGATTCTTGTGAGGAATAATTGGTGCTTTGAACAATGCCTGACCCATTATAAGCTTTAGTAAACGTTGCTATTTTAATTAAAACAGTGGTGATGAAATCATGCAACTCACTCAGTTGTGGAGTTAAACGGTGCCACTACAATCGCAGCTCTGTGTTTCTGGGCAATGAGAGCTGTTTTCAATTTAGCATTAATTTGGTAGATAAGTTTCCACTAACTGAGTGCTCATGATGAGACTATGGCCATAGTGTAGCCAAAGCAGAACCCAGAGGCAGTGGACAGAGACCAGCAGAAAGATGTGGTACAGCGTGGGGGAAGGGGAAGGGAATAGGGGAGGAAGAGTGGGGCAGAGGGAGGGAGGAGAGAGAGAGAGAGAGAGAGAGAGAGAGAGAGACTGAGACTGACTGTTTCCAGGGTAACAAGTTGCCGGGGAAAAAAAGCATTTGGCAAAAGGCTCTGGCTGGAGAAATGAAAT
Source organism: Loris lydekkerianus (assembly GCA_963574355.1). Taxonomy (NCBI): domain Eukaryota; kingdom Metazoa; phylum Chordata; class Mammalia; order Primates; family Lorisidae; genus Loris; species Loris lydekkerianus. The sequence continues at coordinate 8,687 of CAUYPK010032366.1, read as the reverse complement.
TTCCTTCAACAACATCTAATGAAAATACTCTGCTTACAGCGAACTTGAGAATGCTGAGGAATTGGCAATAAGAGCTCTGAAGTTACCCCTGCTGCAGCTCAGGCTCCTTTATGGAGGCTGGCAAGTCCCACTCTGCAGGCTGCAAACCCAGGGAAGGGTTGGTGTTGCAGCTTTCGTCTGTAGACAGAATTCTCTCTTCCTTGGGGGGCAGCTCAGTCTTTTTCTCTTAAGGCCTTCAGCTATTTAGATGAGGCCCACCACATTGTGCTTTACTATAGTGATTAAAAAATGTCAATCTCATTGAAAAAATGCCTTCATAGCGACATCTAGACTGGTGTTTGACAAACATTGGGGTACCGTGTCAATCGGAGAGGGAAAATTAATCAGCCCAGCACGATTCCTGAACTCAGAATTTTCCCTGGAACTCAAAAAAAGGATAACAGAGTATTGCAACATGGTAAAGCCCTTCGAGACACACCTGCTTGGCTGACTAGAAAGTGGCTACGCTATTCCTGAGATCTTCCTCCCCGTTACCCTCCACCACCCTGTGTGACAAAGACTGGAGACTGGACAGGGAGGTGCTGTAAACAACTGGACGGGGTGCTTGCTCCTCTCCCAGTCTGAGCGCTGCCTCCCCCATCTCCACCCCATCAAGAGAGGGACGTGCCACCTCTGGAGGCTGGGGAGACCACACTTTACTCCCTGAAAACTGCTGAGTTAAAGAAGCTCATGGAATCCTCTCCAGTGAACACTGGGGGTGGAACACACTTGGAAATGTCTTGAGAGAACCCAAGATGCGGCCTCAGGAGATTTGGAGGATTTGCAACTATGGAGACCGGTTCCTTCTCTCCTTCTAGAGAACTGTAAAGGCAACAGTCCAGTTAGAGCCTCCCCAAGAGCACCAGGTAAGCACAGCGCAGCCTCTGCCTCCAGAGCCTGGCGTGGGAAGGAGTAAGGCAGTGTGAATTTCCCTCAGACTAATCAGAAGCTGGGACCAGAAGGCTCCAGCCCTCTCGAAGGACTTCGCCTTGGAGTGCCATGTGCCACAGCGGGGACTCACCAGCTGGAGGAAAGGTGGGGGACTTCTCCACCCTATGAGAAGACTCAGGATAATCAGATAATATCACTCCTATAGGATGGAGAGCCCCCCTGAAGGCCTCCTCGCAAATGAGCTTCCCGGAAGAGCCGTATTTGCACAGTACACATGATGGGGTGCAAGACAGAGGGCAGGGCTGGCCAAGTTTCTCTTAGCTCCTGCTCTTTTTTTCCTGTAATCTCCCTCCCTTTGATTGACCCGAAGGACCTGGAAGTAGTATGTTGAGGGCCAGAAGGCTCGGAGGGGGCAAATGAAGGATAAAGAGAAAGAGTGCAAGCACCAACAAGGCCCCTTCAGCATTACAGAGGCAAGGACCTGAACCAAGGAGAGTAGAGCCTTCACGTGGGTGTGGGACTGACGCTTGGGTGCAGACTAACTCAGGCTGCACAATCCCTGACAGTAGGTCTTGGTCGTGTCTGTCTGACACAGCTTCCCAGGTGTGGAATGTCTCCAGCAAAGCACGTTTACAGGCAATGATGCAGAAAATCCCTTCTGCGTCCTCAGTTGGGTCCCGCCCCTGCAGCATGCTGGTTATACAAACTTAAAAAGCCCTGGTGCCATCTGAGTTTATTATGCTTCACTATTGCCCTGATACGTCATCCCCTGTGCAAGGCTGTGACCCTGTACATGTGTGAGAACCAGGTTTCTGTCAACCAAAGACTGGGAGGAGGGTAAGGTTTTGGTCCAGAGTGAACATCAGGCTTCCCACAGAGGAAGTTTGTATAGTGTTCTGAGTAAATGAGCCTAACAGGGACAGAGAGACGTTCTCAGATACACGATCGTGTCTCTGCTGCTAACAGTGTTTAATAAAATTCTTGTTCCTCTGCGGTTTTCAGGTAAGTGAAATAGAAAAATGGATCAGTGACAACTACAGAACCCATCTGGTAACTTGTGGTATGAGTTACATGTAGCCCCTCTTTACATTAAATGAGGGGGGCCTACTCCTTTCACTTTATTTTCCTATAATTTATGAGTATTATCAATAAGTATTTAAATTTTGATTTTTGAGGATCACTGTCATTTGCTGTGCTAAACACTATAGAAAGCAACGGAGTTGGTTTTCCAGCCTGCACGAATCAATACTTCTGTTATTTACACCTGTCTTCTGCCTTGAGTCATCCTGGTGTTAACTAAGTTAACTAAGTTTACTATCTCCCTTGTAAATCTTAGTCTCTATCAAGACTTCTTGTTTAATCATGTAAGAACAACACAGAAGAATATAAATGGAAAATACTGGCAAGGAAGGATCTCAGAATGAAAACAGGTGCTAGGCAGGTAACGGCAAGGTGAGATTATCACTTGCATGCTTAGCCTGGTTATGTTCAGAGACAGAAAGTCTGAGGCAAAGTCAAAAAGACATCCCTCTTCCTGGTACAGGTTTCTCTTCCCAATTTCATTTTTCATCTCTCTTAGAGGATGTCTGAAAGAAACAATACTCATGTCTGGAGGATTTGTCACTGGAGGACTGTTCTTTTCACAATTCTTTACCAAAATAAAGAATTACTTTTTGCCAAAGTAAAGAATTATTCTTCGCTAAAGTAAAGAATTACTCTTCCCCAAAGTAAAGAATTCTTCTTTACCAAAGTAAAGAACTATTCTTCAAAGGTTAGCCTTGTACTCCCAGCCTAGGGAATAAAGAAATCAGAGCAATTCAAGTGGCCCCAAAGTCCTGAGGCTTAAGGAATAGGAAGTTCCGGGAGGAGAGAGGAATGTGAGTTAAGCGGGAAACCATGGGAGCAGCAGAGTCCACGTGACATCAGGAGCTGTGAAAAGTGTGGGCAGAGGGGAAATGAGGAAGCCAGTGACCCCAGATGTGTGCTACTGCTGTAGAGTATTCAGAGTTCCAACGTATTTTATTTTATTTTATGTTATTTTATTTTTACTTTATTTTTTTGCCGGGGCTGGGTTTGAACCCACCACTCTCAGCATATGGGGCTGGCACCCTACTCCTTGAGCCACTGGTGACGCCCTATTTTATTTATTTTTAAAATTAAATTTCATTTATTAATTTACCTTTATTTCAGATTAATATGAGGGCTACACTGTTTTTGTTTCTAAGACAAAATTCAAGTTGTAATTGAGCCTTTCATCCAGGGGGTGTGCGGAACACCCTCACATTGTGCACATTAGGTGAGATCCCACCAATCACCCTCCCTTGTCCCTACTCCCTTCTCTCTCTCTCCCCTCCCCCTTGATTAGGTGAGATCCTACCAATCACCCTCCCTTGTCCCCACCCCCTTGCTAGACTATACTTGTGTTTTTCTTTCATGTGGGCTTGTAGATGTTTATATATTGGTTTCTATTAGTATTTAGTACATTGGATACTTGTTTTTTCCATTTTGGGGATACTTTATTAAGAAGAATGTGTTTCTATTCCATCTACGTAAACACAAAAGATGTAAAGTCTCCATTTTTTCTTATGGCTGAATAGCATTCCGTGGTCTACATGTGCCACAGCTTGTTAATCCATTCCTGGGTTGATGGGCACTTGAGTTGCTTCCACATCTTGGCAATTGTGAATTGAGCTGCCCAGTGCATTGTAAAAGAAAATTAAAATGATGTTCCCTACTAAGAGATACAAGGGCCCATTCAGATGTGGTAATGTTTGCCTACATTCTGCATTTAAAAAATATGTCTGGACTATTGTTTCTGGAAAGTTTCAAGGTATTCTTATATTGGGTAATTACAGGTTTTCTTACTCTTTATTCCAGGTCCTCTTCTCATGACAATACAAAGCTCAGGAAATAACGAAGGGCCATGATTAAAAAGATAAATTCAACTAAAATTTCTTGAGAACCTTTTCCAAAAATTTGCTTTGAGGATCGATTGTTCCTCTTGCATAATTTCTGACAGAGAAATGATATGACAAAACCCCCAACAAAATGCTGGTTATTCATAGCATGAAAGACAGTGTTCTCTGAATCCCATCTTTCATTTGATTATAATCAAGGTCAGAGCTTTTTTCTGGATGTTTCCTGCCAGCCTGAAGTGGACCCTTTGTTTTCTAAGAAAACAGCCTGACATTCCTGGCTTGGACTGGCTGCCCGCTGCCTGCTCCCTCTTGCTTCCTGTGGCTCAGTGGGTCAGAGCCCAGGCATTCAGAGTGGAACTGAGTGGCAGCCTGCTCCCGGCTGCCGTTCACTTGAGTATGGCTGGAAGTGATTTTACGTCAGACCAAGACTGGGGTCGAGACTTTGAAAGCACCCACAACATTCCCAGGCTTCCCAGGGAGAACGTGAGACTTCCTTGCCACTTGGAAATTCTCCATGCAGGAGACCAGCTCATCTAGTTTTAAGAAGACTTGAGAAGGGTCACACGACTAGGACAGGTGGAGACAATGTTAAGGTGGATAAATTGCCAACTGTTGGGTCAGTCTCACTCAGAGGCATTTACTGAGGGCAGAGTTTTGTAGCAGCAATTAGCAAAGGCTACACTCAAGCTGAACAAAGCCTAGCTGTCACAGTTCAGGGACATCCACTGCTGGCTGCCCCTGGCCCATGTTTACACATTTGATCTAGTTTAACTAACTGTATTCCAAATGTTCTTACATCAATCTACATCAGTGATTCTCCACGTCGGTTGGGGGGGGGGGGGGATTCTCTCCCCAGGAGACATTTGGCTGTAAGTAGATCTTTAGTAAGATGTTACCAAATATCTTACAAGGTATACAGTAGCCTCCTCAATGAAAAATTATCCACCTAAAAGGTCAGGAGAACGGAGGCTGGGGAACCCTCATCTCAGCGGTTTGCTTGAAGCTATTGAATGATTGTTTTATCACCCATGCTCTAGTTTCTAGGTTTTATGTGAACTTACCAAGTTGAAATTCACATGTTAGGCACGTGAATTATCAGGTTGTTTTTACCCAGATCTATTGTGTTAATTTATTAAAAGAACATTTTTTAAAAAATTTCAGATTAATGTGAGAGTATAATCAATTAGGTCACGATGTTTGTGTTTGTTAGGTAAGGTCCCTGTTGTAGTTGTGCCACATACCCTTACAGTGTGCCCATTAGGTGAGAGTTAAATGAACATTTTTAAGCTGATGAAGAGATGTACAGAGTATAGCAATTCTTCATTATTTCTCAAATTCAGCGACAGTCGTGTATAGCTGAGAAAAGACATTGGATCAACAGGAGGGAGAAATTGAGGGGAGTGATGGTACCACGGTGGCGAGGTACCTCGTCTCAGCTTTCTCATCTGGGTGATGAGGCTTTATCTGGAAGGTTTTTGGGCTCCAGCATTCTATCATTAAAAATTCCTGGTAATGGATATTTGCACATTCATTTCATCCATTCGTACACCTTCAGCAAATATTTCTCTTTCCCCACTCACCTAAATACCTTCTCAATCATTCTCATTTTCCATTATAAAGGATTTTTTTACTCTAATTTAAACAAGATGATCATTAACTTTCATTTTTTTTTGTTTGTTTTTTGAGACAGAGCCTCAAGCGGTCACCCCTGGGTAGAGTGCTGTCGCATCACAGCTCACAGCAACCTCCAACTCCTGAGCTCAAGCCAGTGTTCTTCCTCTGCCTCCCAAGTACTGGGAGTACAGGCACCTGCCACAACACCTGGCTGTTTTTTAGTTGCAGCCATTATTGTTGTTTGGCAGGCTGGGGCTGGATTTGAACCCACCAGCTCAGGTGTATGTGGCTGGAGCCTTAGCCGCTTGAGCCACAGGTGCCAAGCCGATCATTAACTTTCTTATCTCAGGCCTTTACTTATACCTAAACCCTTCTCTTTCTCCCCATTCAAAAATTACCTTCTTGAAGCCCCCCTTGCCCAAAACATACCCACTGCCTCCTTTAGTATATGCCTGGCATCCTACCAGCTGGCTGTGGGCACCTTTACACAGAATGAATATGATTATATTCTGTCTGCCCTTAAAAAAATGTCCTTAGCATCCTAAAAATCAACATGTGTCTTTTTCTCAGTAAAAATTAGAGTTCTTGGGTCTGAGCACCACCATACTTTGTAAGGTGTGGAGTTTTCAATGGATGGTCACACGTGCATTCCCAGCTATTAGCAAAAGGCAAGGCATGACCAATTACCTCACAATTATGTGTTCTGAGTGAAAACTAAACAGGCAGATAAAATTATCTTATTGTACTCAGAGATACAGATGTCGTTTAACATTTCTGTCTCTCAGTTTCCCGAGATGACGAGGGGATCTAATGCCTACCTCATCAGATGGGGCAGTGACCAGGTCAGACACCTGTGAAAACAAATGCCTCTAAACTGGACATTTGTGAAAACAAAAAAATCAGTGATACAGATCTGTGCAGACACACAGAATCTAATTTAATTAACCCCGTAAATGAACATTTAACAGATAAAATCCACCACATTATTTTATTATTATTTTGTTGTTGCAGTTTTTGGCAGGGGCTGGGTTTGAACCCACCACCTCCGGCACATGGGGCTGGCACCCTACTCCTTGAGCCATAGGCGTCTCCAAACACTATTGTATTAAAATATAAAAATCAACTTATAACTTGATTGTGGAAATAGATTAGACAGATATTACATATTCTCCATTTTCTCTCCCCTTCCCCTCTTAAAAGTCTTCCAAACAATAAAACAAAACCTTTACTGAACTTCTGACAAGTTCCAACATATCTACCAATGTCCTTCTTGAAGCTTCTCCGCTAATTACCAACGTGACTTCCAGCAAGTTATTCAAACTCTCTGGATCTCAGCACTCTCATGCATAGAACTCAGAGAATCGATCATCATCTCAAAGGTCTGTCCTGGCTCTAAGTTTTGATGGGTTTAAAGCTAGTAAGACTTAACCTCCACTACAGGGAGAATCATCTGACTCAGTTTTATAAAATCATGATGCCCAGGTGACACCTTAGACCAAATAAATCAGAATCTCTGGAGGTGGGACAAAGCACTAGTATTTTTTTTAAACTCCCCAGGTTCAACCCCAGTTAAACCCAATGTTCATCCCCTGACTTACCATAAACCACATTTCTTAGAGCAGTTACTTTCTGGACCTTTAAAAAATGGCCTACTGTCAAAAAGAATATTTCATATTGTGCCGAAGTACACACACAAATAGAGCTTATTATTTCAATAAAATCATTTTTGTAATTTTGTGAAATATAACTGTCAAATTGTATAAAAAATTCACATGCATTTATAATTTTCTATCCCATTTATTCTTATGTATCTATAAATATAGAGGGTGCCAAATATATGTATATATACACACACATTTTAAGAAAGGACAAAACAGTATTAAATTTGTGATACTCAAGTAACGTTTGACTTCTGCAATTATAAGAGGTGCTCAATGTAACTTACATTCATCTTTTGTTATTGGTATATACTGAGTATTATAATTTTAATACAGTTTTTTCCTTTCTTAAAATATGTATACTTTTTTTTTTTTTTGCGCCCTTTATATGCATATAATCTCATGACCCACAGGTAGCCCCAGTTTCTGTTCTACAATTTGGCCACTAGATGGAACCATCACACTTAAAGAGTGGAAAGTGTAATTGCAGATTCAGGATTCTACAAAGCGAAGCAAAAATAAATATGCATGTGAGTTAATATTCATTTTATATGCAGACAAAAATTATCTACTTTATAAGAGAAGGAGCATGGCTATTGGAAAAATGAAAGTTATGTTAACAGCAGCTGACAGTCAGGGTGAGATGCTGTCTGTGTTGGGTGTTTACTCTGACCTGGTCACGGCCGCCACTGTCTGATGAGGTGGGCATTAGATTCCCTCTTCAGCTCAGGAAACTGAGAGACAGAAAGGTTAAATGACATGAAAAGAACACAGTCCACAGAAGCCGTTGTCACTGTGGAGCCAGCAAAGAGGAAGGATATGTTCAAAATCCAATCACAAAGTTACAAAGAGGCAAAATTTAAGTCCACACGTGTTGGGCTCTTTCTTCTAGCTATTATAAAATGTAAAGGATCGAAGGTTTGTAAGATTAATACACATCAAATCTGTTCAAAATACAAGCACACTGGAGTTTTCTTCTTTCCTAAGAATCCAGGCTTCAAAGAGCAAACATTCAAAGAAAAAGAGAATTAACAGCACAGTAGGGAGAATAGAGCAGCCCGGGGCAACGGCTCTGAAGAGAGGCCTCTGGAGCCAAGGAACAGCTTCGGTTTCACTCAAAGTGCAGGAGGGTCCCACTGAGGGGTTTTCTTTTTTTATTTTTTTGGCTCAGTATTTTTTTTTTTTTTATTAAATCATAGCTGTGTACATTAATGTGATCATGGGGCACCATACACTGGTTTTATAGACCGTTTGACACATTTTCATCACACTGGTTAACATAGCCTTCCTGGCATTTTCTTATTGTGTTAAGACATTTATATTCAACATTTACTAAGTTTTACATGTACCCTTGTAAGATGCACCACAAGTGTAAACCCACCAATGCCCCTCCCTCTCCCCCCTCCCCCCTCCCTCTCCCCCTTCTCCCTATTCTTAGGTTATAACTGGGTTATAGCCTTCATGTGAAAGCCATAAATTAGTTTCATAGTAGGGCTGAGTACATTGGATACTTTTTCTTCCATTCTTGAGATACTTTACTAAGAAGAATATGTTCCAGCTCCATCCA
>CAUYPK010032365.1:0-25553 GCA_963574355.1 Loris lydekkerianus | reverse complement strand
GTCTGGGTGAGTATTTTATGAGGAGGACTCTCCGGGCAATTGAAGCAGCTTCAAAAATACACTACTGGGACCTGATCGAACTAAAAAGCTTCTGCACAGCCAAGAACACAGTAAGTAAAGCAAGCAGACAGCCATCAGAATGGGAGAAGATATTTGCAGGTTGTTTATGACAAAGGTTTAATAAGCAGAATTCACAGAGAACTCAAATGTATAAGGAAGCAAAGAACTAGTGATCCCATCACAGTCTGGGCAAGGGACTTGAAGAGAAACTTCTCTGAAGAAGACAGGCGCATGGCCTACAGACATATGAAAAAATGCTCATCATCTTTAATCATCAGAGAAATGCAAATCAAAACTGCTTTGAGATATCATCTAACTCTAGTAAGATTAGCCCATATCACAAAATCCCAAGACCAGAGATGTTGGCATGGATGTGGAGAAAAGGGAACACTTCTACACTGCTGATGGGAATGCAAATTAGTACATTCCTTTTGGAAAGATGTTTGGAGAACACCTGGGATTCTGTTAATAAGTTAGATGGGAATAATGGACATTATTGTGCTAGAGAAAACTTTGCATGAATGATTAAGGATTTTAGCAAAATTAGAACTCATTATTCTAAATGTTTCACTATGAAGAATCACACAAGATAACATTTAGAATAAGGTAGCAAAATAAATGTCAGGAGCAGATGACAAACAGAAAAAAGAAAATGAAGAGATACTCAGATCCAACAAAAATGTGAGCACTGCCTGAGTCAAGAAACAGGTTTAACTGTCTAAAATCCAGCTGAATTTTTCTTACATGAATAAGAAAAATGTAGAGGATATAGACCATCAAAGATATATCCTACTATCATATAAAACCACATTCAAAAATAAAATAAAATTTTTCTCAAAATCAAAAAATTTTTTAAACTAGCAAAGATAATGTCTTAAAGTGCAGATAGTTGAGTTAGTGGTAGTTATTAAAATTCTAGAAGGGTAGATTTCTTACATATCAACAGATTCATTCTTTAAATGATTTGCTGAGAATGATTTTCCAGCTGCAGGATGAGGGAACTTTGCGTTGGAGTCCCAAAGCAAGAAGTAGTAGCTGTGAGAAGCTGTGATAGAACAAGAATAAAAATACCTTCTAATGCAGAATGTATGTGTGTGTATGTGTGTTGTTGGGGGAGGGTTTCCCACACATGTTCCACTGTCAAGGCAGTATAGGACACAGTTTTCAAAGAAAAACTAGAAATTAAGACATTTTGAATTTACCAGATGAAATCAGCCCTGAAGAATGGGCCTACCATCTCTGCAAATTTTGAACACTTCAAAATCGCAGGATTATTCTAATGCCACACACTGGGAGAGGGGATTTTTTTTCCCCTTAACATAGAGAATTTAAATAGAATCTTAATTAATTCTGTGATGAGATATATCTCCTTATTGAATTGTAATGTACAAATCTTGAAGGCTATGCCCCAGGATAGAATGATTGCAACCTGGTGAGCCTGAAACAAAAATTGTTCTTGATCCTGTCTATCTTGCATTGCTCAGAAATCATTGAGTCTTAAGCAAGAACAGGGTTCTAGTTTAAATATTATTATTATTATTTAAACTTCCTTTTGCTTGGTGTAACTGCTATCAGGCCTGGAAATTGGTTTATTGTCTTCATTTTGGGAGTGTTGGGCTCAATGCCAAAATATTCCTCTGTTCCTAATGCTCTCATTAGACTTTTAAACAAATGGAAGTACATGAGAGACATGGCAGTAGTGATCTGAGTCGAGGGGCATTGACAGAACCATATCCTGTCCAGCAAGAGACAGGCGGGTTGAAGCTGTTGAACTCTACTCAGCCATCTCATTTCGAACCCTGTTTTCTAGTTGAGAATTAGCAGGATTGAAGACAAAAATGATGATTTCTGGACTTCGACTTGAAATTTCAGTCCTTCTTTGAACTGAATATTTATAGGCAGGACAATTTTGTTGTTTGAATGTACTTTATTTGAATATAAACAAGAATTTTGGCATTTGCTTTCTGCAGACTTAGCTTTGCAAGGATCTTACTCTTAATATTTTAGTTTCTCATCAGAAAAATGATATTGAGGCATGTTTATATTTAATTTTAAATGCCTCCATATTGTCGACATCTTGTTATTAGAATTTTTTTTTTTTTTTTTTGTCTATCATTTCATTTAACACATGGCTTGTGGTGAGTTGTCCTATAAAATATAGGCCTACTTTGAGGATAAATAAAAAGAGAATAAGGAAAGTTTTGCCCTGAGGGACACCAGCATCTTTACTTCATAGCCACAGAGCCCAGTGGAATACAGACTCAAGGATCAAGTGCAACCGATGAAGCAAATAAAAAGCTGGAATGTAATTGGAGGGACTTGGTGTTTCCTGATCTGGTTTTGCTCTTTGGGAGGATTTCCACTACAGAGACACACCTGGCCTCTTTCCTCATTCCTTTCTTACTCATTCCCTCCTTCATTAGAAACTGAGGTATATGTTTAGGGAATTTAAAATAACTATTTGGACATGACTAGCCTAACCTATAGAGGGTTAGCGTTCCCCTTCAAAACTCGTGCCCACCTAGAATCTCAAAATGTGGTTTGTTTGGAAAGAGGGTCATTATAGATGTAATTAATTAAGATGGCATCATTATGAATTAGGGCGGGCCCTAAATCCAACAACCACTCTCCTTAGAAGAAAAAGAACACATGAGGGTACTGGGAGGAAAAGTCATCTACTCATAGGCAGCAGAGCTGAGAGCGATAAAGTGAGAAGCCAAGGAAGGGTAAGGATTGCCAGGAGACACCATAAGCCAGGAAAACACAAGGTAGAATTCTTTCTCCCAGCCTTCAGAAGGAATATAGTCCTTTCAGTGCCTTGATTTCAGGTTTCTAGGCCCAAGAAGGTAATAAATTTTTGTTGATTGAAGCCACCAAGTTTATGGTAATTGATTATAGCAACCCTAGGAAATAGTTCCACCGTGTTTCATTTCGGAGCCTTCATCTGTGTACAAGAGGCATGCATTCTGCCATGTGGTCATGTTCCTGTGTCTAAGTCAGGAGCATCACTTTAATAAACCCTTAAAATGCAACAAAGAGATCTCCAATTAGTGACAAAGTTGATATGTTGATCTTCATAAGTATTGTCCACATTTATCTCTCGAGTTGATTCCTAATTCAAAAGGGGATGAATAATGTTATTTATTGTTTCTCTAAAATCCCATCATTATATACACTGAAACTCCCAAGCTTTATGCAGGCTGTATAACCTAACCTATCTTCTTTTCTCTTAAATTAATTAAAACTTAAAACCCACCTTAGTCAGGCTGGGACAACATAACAAGACACCACAGACTGAGTGGCTTAAATAATAAATTTTTATTTTCTCATAGTTCTACAAGATAGAAATTCAAGATTAAGTTGCTGGCAGGGTTGCTTTCTGGTGAGGCTCTTTTCCTGGCTTGTAGATGGCTGCCTTCTTGCAGTGGTCCCCAAAGGCTCTTTCTGGTGTCTCTTTCTATTCCTTTTCTTATCAGGAAACCAATTTAGAGCCACACCTTTGTGATCTCACTTAACCCTAATCACCACCCCAAAAGCTCTATCTACAAATACAACGACATTGGGGAATAGAGCTTCAATTTATGAATTTGGAGGGGGTCACAATTCAATCTCTAGGAACCCCCTTGATGTTGATCTTCTAATTCATTGTCTCTAAATGCAGCAGGATCTTCTGGGGTACAAAATTTGACTTATCGTTGACACTCTCATAAGCCTATTCAAGACTTTTTCCTCAAGCCTCCTGGAGGCCTTCTCCACATTCTATGGGTGGACAATGTATTTTCCATTCTTTCCTTTTTGGAAGAAATAGAAGTCATTATTTATGCCTCCACGTGTTTATAACTTGCCCCTGACCATCTCTGTAGCCTAATCTCTCCACTTTATTTTGTAGCAAATATTAGTAAACACCAAATCTCTTCTGTTTTTGAATATATTTTATTGGTTTTCTTCTTGCATCTGGGCATCTTCTGCCTTTCACTTTTCCATGCTTGTGTATAACTCTTCAGTACCAAAAAAAAAAAAAAAAAGTTCTATAATGTACCACTCTTGCAAACCTTCATTAATATTCACTCTAATTTGTTTAATTGACTTTAATAATGGTTCAGTAATGAATTTCCAAAAATATAATTAATTAGCATTTAATATGTGAAAACATTTAATAAGCAATAGTAAAGCTTCCACTTTAAAGAAATCATTTTCATAATTAAAATGAATGTATTTTCTCATAAAACTGAACAGAAAGTTATGACCGAAAGGAAAGCTATTCTCTCATCATAAGCTATGTTTCTCTTCCTTCTTTACAACACACGGGACTATAGAGCAGCCCCCTCCTAGACATACAACTTGATGAATTTGTAAAGGGAAAGTGGAAATTTAAAAGGAGAGAAAAAAACAAGAAGCAAGTTAAACAACAGTTTTCAGTTTTTACCAGCAGAAATGAGTTTATACTGCCTCCCACTGTGAGGAGCCACATGGGGGATGATGAAACACTACAAAGCTGCCATCAGCATATCTTAAACCAGGCACGATTAATATTGTACACTGACGTGTGAAATACACAACTTTCCTGTTTTACATTTTCCTTTCTCTAACTTTCCTGAAAACTGGGACAGCAGGTGTGTGTCACCTCTTTCTTTCTTTTATTGTTTTCTTCCTCCCCCCCTTTCCTCCTTCCCTTCCTCCCTCTCTCTCTCCCTCCCTTCCTTCCTTTATCTCTTCCTTTCTCCCTTCCTTCCTTTCTTCTTTCCTTTCTCCCTTCCTTCGTCCTTTCCTCCCTCACTCCCTCACTCCCTCCTTCCCTTCCTCTGTCTCTCCCTTCCACCCTCCCTCCTTCCCTCTCTCTCTCTTTCTTTCCTTTCTGGTAGGAACAGGGTCTCACTATTTTACCCAGACTGGTCTCAGACTCTTGGCCTCAGTGTATCCTCCCACCCTGGCCTCCCATCGTGTCCGTTTATAGGCATTGCATCCACTGCCACTCCCTAGCTTTATTTAAAGGGAAAGTGCCTACCCTCTATCCTGCCTTCAAGTCTGTAAGAAGCGGAATAAACTGTCTGAAATAGCATATGATAAAGCTATATATATAGGCCATATCATAAAACTATACACAGACCATATTATAAAACTGTACATGGACTATATTGTACTAGTGGAAAATAAAGAAAATATATAAATAACATACATGTTTATATATGATATTTATAAATATATTTCAGATATATAACTTACATATGTGAATGAATATATTATATTGTTTGAATCAAATATTAAATTTCATTTTATGTTTTGTTCAACTAGATCGATTCAAACTGAAGTTCCATAATGCCATCAGTTTCATGTAATTCTGAATAAAAGATTCCTGAGTGGTGAATAGCTCACTAGAGCTCTGCCTCTAGTCATATAGCACCATCTACCTATATGAATATCATGTATTCATCTGATTTTCCCTCTAAAGAGAAATAAGAAATAATATTTTATCGACATAATGTAGCTTTATGCTTTAAAGCCTACCACAAAGTAGGTGTTAAGTAAGTATTCTGTAAATTTTAGGGAAAATGAGTGAATGAATGATCTCAGCAATTCTGTTTTCAAACATATTCAGACCTGTTGACATAGCTTTAAAATTTTGAAATGGAACCCCAAATTTTCCTCCACCAACTCTCCCCAATTTAGCCCTAGCGAGGAACGGAGTAAGACATGGACTATTCCAATGATGCTGAGAGGTAACATCCGCCTTATATTTACTGAGAGTGTCCTGTAAAGTCAGGGACTTAATCCTGAGCGAACATTAGGAAGAAGGATCACAAAGGTTATTATCCCAATTATGCCATTGCTGCCCAGTTTGCTTTGACCCAAAATGTTTTTATTTATGAGGGACAAATAGGGAATGTTAAAGCAAAAATAATACCTAGATAAATGCTGCTATTTAAAGCAAAGGAAGTTGCTGCTTAAATCCCCACTGGATTTTAAGAGAGAAAATAATCTCTGTAAAGAAAATCCATTTCCATAAATAGATGTCCAATTAAACGTGAGTATTATTTTTGAAAGGAGGCACCACCATGTGCCTGGGCTGGCTTTGTTCTTACAATGGTTCTAACAAACAGACTGACTTCCAGGTCATCTAAACGGGATTGACTGTTGCCTGTTTCCTAAGTGAAGGGCCAGAAATGTGTAGTAAGAGAATGACAGGGATAATGAATGAGATGAATAAACTGTTTGGAGATCTGAAAGCAGGATGATTTTATTAAGCCTGGAGTAGCTACATTGGATTTCAAAATGAAAATATGAGCTGACCAGGGGCAAATCAATTAGGACAACCGTAGGAAATGAGAACATCAGAATTGCTGATTAGAAACCACACAGAAAGGATTTAAGAGAACTTATGTGGAAACAGCTGAAAGTAGTATGCAATGGTGGGTAAGCTGTAAGAATTCTAAGTCAGCAATCTGGCCTCAGCATTCTGCTATTTTCCTTATAAGATTTAGAATTCTAGAGAAGTTAATTACAACTTAGTGCCTTTGCCTCTGCTATTGAGAAGACAGATAGTATAGATAGATAGAAATACAGTTATTTATAGTATTTAGATTAAATGAGATAATATATGTAAAACCTGGCTCAATGCCCATAGCTCAGTGAGTAGGGTGCTGGCCACATACACCAGGGCTGGTGGGTTCGAGCCCAGCCTAGGACTGCTAAACAACAATGACAACTGCAACCAAAAAATAGCTGGGCATTGTGGCAGGCACCTGTGGTCCCAGCTATTTGGGAGGCCAAGGCAAGAGAATCACGTAAACTCAGAGTTTGAGGTTGCTGTGAGCTGTGACGCTACAACACTCTACCAAGGGTGACATAGTGAGACTCTGTCTCAAAAAAAAAAAAAAGTATATATATGTGTGTGTAAAACAACATTGTGCCTGACACATAGATGTGGTCAATAAATATCATGATAGCATATAATCACTCTTGTCATTAACATACAAAGCCTTAAATAAGTTGCTAATTGGATAGACGTTTGATATATATGTCAAGGATTTTGGCTTTTTTTGTGACTGAGAGAGCCATGTAGTACAATTTTATATGATATTGAGAGAGAAGTCGAGGGGAAGATCAAGAACTTAAAAATGACATGAAAGCTTGACCCAAATTTAAAATCAAATAGGTTCTAAGGAAGAGGCTGTATGCTGTAGTTCCCATTTAAAAATACAACCTGTTCTGGAGACCTCAATGAGAGGTCGATTGTTTGTGTACTATAAATCATGAATCAGATCTGTGCCAAAAAGAGTTAAGAAAATTAAGTGGAAGAGACAAAATCCTAACATCAGGTGCTTGGGTTTAAAAATCTCTGAAATATTGTAGTAGCATAAGCACCAGAGAACATTATCATTTAGCTCCATAATCATTTTATTCCGTGCTATCAAACCTATGGTTATTTCAAGAATAAACGTTACCTTATTCTTTGCAATCTGGTGGGTTTTGTTGCTAAGAAAATAACATGTGTAGAAATATGAACAGAGACTATTACTACCAAGCTAAAACAATGCTGTGATTCTTATGGGATTTGCTCAAGTCCTGGAGAGAATTGTCAGCATTACCTGCTCTCGCCTCAATTCTTTAGCAAACCTCCTGTCAGTTTCATGGAAAAAGTGTGTGGTTCTTGCTTTTCCCTCTTTTCTTCATACTTCCGCTTTGAGCTCCTACACTGACCCAGTGGCCTTCAGCTTTCCAGTTTGTTCCTAATGTCTCTGATGTCTAAACCTGTGATTCACATTCCAATTATAGCTCCATTTTGTTGCCAGATTTAACCTCAGCATTACTGCTGGTGCTGCCCTTTCACTTTGTCTTTCTACAGGAGATGGATTTCCTATCTCAGCTACCATGAGTTGCTCTTGGTAAATAACCCAAATGATCCAGCCAGGATTTGAGAACCTATATCTACCACCTACTTTGAAGGCAGATACTTTACATAATATTTTCCAAAGAACCAGATTATCAGAGATCCATACCTTTAGACAATTCTGGGAAGGACTGTAAACCTGAGCCCATATTTTGCTACAATGATAGGGACATCATCAAGACTCCTTTTAATGCTCTTCCTTTAATTTCATAAAAGCCTCATGTTTCTGCTCTCATAAAAAAAGCTCAAATCCCATTTATTAATAATTCTTCTTAGAACTGTGTGAAGTGTTTTCATATACCATCACATATAATCTTAACAATATCAACAATGTCATCAGCCATCATCCTTTACTCCCTTTAGTTAAGCAATAAACTAACAATCCCTTCTCTGTTGGATCTGGATAGAAAAGATCTTTAGTGGACTATTAAGAACGTTTCTGATTGTGCCTTCTGTACCATGGGCTAGGGTGCTATTTTCCTGCACCTCAATCTTTTCCTGGTGTGATTAGTCCCTCTTAGATACCTCTCAAGGTTTGTATCCTTGAAACCTCTAGCATTCCTTCCTGAGAATTTGGGGCAAGAGGTTGAAGTTAAGTGTTGCTAAATAAAATCATATTTTAAACCAAGTGGTATCACCATGGTGATCTTCCTTTGTCATTTGATTTTATACTTTCTAGAAAAGCCATTGTTTATTATAGATTTCTGCCATCTAGTTATTTTAGCCTCTATTTCTACTTACAATGATCATTTTCCTAGTTAAACAATTACTCCTGTGAAAGGATGAAGGAAAGAGAAGGGAATGCCCATGATACTTGAATTCCTAGACACTGTCGATATAAGAAGGTGAAAAGCATTATTGACTTAGTATGAGCTTTCTAGGTGGAAAAACTTGGAAGACGCATCTTCCTCACAGAAATTTTAAATGTAAAGAATCTCTTTGAATGGACAAAACAGGCAATACTGATAGGTTGTTGATTAGATTTTACCCAGCCAGATGGTGTGCTAGGCACATATTGTGTACGTGAAGGCATTTTTCTTCTTAATATCCCTGTGTTGCATTCAATTTTATTCATTTTTTTAAAAGGGGAAACTTTCTTATAGTTAATGATTTGTCTCAAGTTTACAGAGCTGAAGAGTGGGGAGAAAAAGTCTATGTTTTCTCAACTCAACTGCCAAGCTCATGTTTTATTCCCTGATACTATGGTAGGTGAAACATCCTACCTCCTAATCTCAAGAGCACTGGATGAGATGAGTCTAGATGACCTCCTACAATCTATCTTCCTAACAGCCTTTCAGTTACTCACACCCAGGATTACATATCACTATTGTCAGAATCTTATAATACCTCAAATTTAAGTCTAAAATCTGACTCAAATGTAGCATTTCCCTCCCTCCGTTCCTCCCTTCTTTCTCCCCCCCCCCCATTTTTGTAGCAACAGCATCTCACTCTGTCACCTAGGCTAGCATACCGTGTTCACTGCAACCATGAACTCTTAGGCTCAAGTATTCTTTCCACCTCAGCCTCCCAAGAAGGTGGGACTACAGGCCCTAGTCACCATGCCCTGTGTTTTCTTTATCTTTGTACACACTTTTCTGGTCTCCAGTCTCTTGAAACAACTTTTTTCATCTATTAGTTCCATGTGTGCCTCCACTTTCTTTCTGCTGAAGTTGAATGCCTTGACGCATCCCCACATGTGCTCTCACCAGCAACCTTCGCTCCCACATCCTCTTGTTCCTTTATCTTGCCAATTCCCATCTTAGAATTAATCCAATTATTTCCTGCTCTGCCAAGCAACTGTGTTCAGAAAACCAGGCAACCGTTACAATTGCATCCAATACAAATGCTTAGCGTCCAAAATAACTCTGTCCCCAGCACTGCTGACAACTTGGGTTATGCTGTCTCTGGGTACCTTCTTCTCTCATGTCTCCTGGTGGCTCTTGTAAATATTCATTATTCCAGGTAAGTTCCTTACTCTAAGCCTGACTTGTTCTTAGCAGATGATCATGACTTCTACCTTACAGTAAAGATAGAAGATGGAAGTTACTTTATTTCAAAACTCATCCTCTCTCACATACATGTCATTCCCCCCAGATATCTGCAGGACTTACTCCCTCAACTCTTTCAAGACTTGGCTTAACATGTAACTTTTTTTTTTTTTTTTTTTTTTTTCAATTCTAGCCACCCTATATAATCTAAATTATCTCTTTCCTCTGCTGCTTTGGTCATCCTGATTCTTCTTAATCACTTTCTCACATACCCTTTTTAATATACTCTCCAACTCATTTGTAATGTTCATTGTTACTGAGTACCTCCCACAAATTAAATGTAAGCTCCATTAGAAGATTTATCTCTTTTGGACCCTTACGTGTTAGAAGCACCTAAAATAGTGCTTGGCCCCATACCAACTGATAATTTGTTGAATGAATGAATAAATATGGAAAGTATGTCAACGGCTTGTTTTCTTCCTTATTCTTCCAGAGAAAGAGGGTCTTTAACCATCTCTAGATAAGGCTGATGTGACAAGAGCTACCCCAGGAAAGATCAGGAAGATGAGATAGATCTCTTGTTTATATCTGAATTCTGACTTTTCAGGATGTGTTAAAGTTGCACACTTGATGCCAAGTATGAGAAAGCTTTCTTGGACTTTTTTTCTGCCTAACTAGTTCAAGGGCAGGGAATGCAGTGTACTGATCCCTTCACCTCCTGTTATCTCTCAATAAATTTGGACAGAACACATAATGCTGCCGCGCTCCATCTTTGCCATTAAATATATCCCCTACAACTGTCCTCCAGGTTGACCCAAAGAGACTGACTTCTGTTGTATTTTATTTTCTTTGATAGCTTTGGCCAAGGTTCTTTTTTGTCATTGAGCCTGCATTTTGTACAGATTACAGGCTACAGGGATTCTTCACTGAAAACAGCAAGTATATTTCTTCTTGGAACACAAGTTGAACTTGAGTCACAGTCCCTAAGGTGTAAGAATAGTTGAGTGTGGACCATAATGGAAACCACCATACCCTTTGGCTAAAAGCTGCTTGCTCAGAATCCACAAACTATCTTTAAGAAAATGGAATGTGAACGACTGCTATTTACCAATTTCTTGGGATAAAACACAACTGCAAGAAATCCTTTATCAAATCAATAATACTTCCAAATGCTGAATTTTCCAAACTTTAGAAACATTTTTTAGATGATCCACTGCGTTTGCCGAGTACCTATGTCCCACAGAATAAATATGTGTTTCTACTTTTCTTAATGTTTAAAAATGTTGATAATGCCTTCATCCTCTCTCCATTTGGTAAAGAACAGCAATTCCTTAAAAAAGAAATCACAGTAATTTTGTTCTGCTTACTCTTGTAGTTGTCTTTAATTTTCAAGTGATTCTTATTTGTACCAGGGATTAGCTTCATTTTGTCTATGTCAAACACATTCGTTATTTTATGTAAAATGTTGTATGGAATAGAAATTTGATTGTGCTTTTTATGAGATTATTCTCTTTTTTTTTAAGGGTGATGTTTTAATTTCTGAAAACTTGATGTGTTATTGGAAAGGAATGACTGCCATCTGTTTGCTTGCTGTGGGTGGGGGATCGAGGCAATTTGTGGCTAAATAAATTATGTGTGCAATTGCTTTCTCCATTGCTTCTGCTGACAGACACCCCCCTTTTTCTGTTTAAATAAACTGTTGGATTAGAGATCCTGCTTTACTTAGGTTCTGACAAGGCCGAGCAAGCTGTCAGTCTCCAAATGACACAGGGATTATGTCATCAAAATCTATTTTTTATCTACTTTTCAGTTTGTGAGTCCCTAATAATTTTTTAGGTAAAAATGATATTCTATGCAGGTTACTATATACCCCCTATTTTTCATGGAAAAAAGAAATGGTGAAGGATATTTGAGGCTTTTTGCTCTTTCATATCCTGTCCCTTTTTCTCTTCTATTTTCATTCCAGTTTCTCTTTGACCTTTCTGAGGCTCACTTTGTTCTTTGATTCCTCCAGTTACTATTAATCTCTTAGCCTTCGTGTTTGACTTCACTTCCTTTCTTATCAAATGTTGACTCATTTTTCCATCAAAAACTAACCAATCATCACAAGTTCAGCTTTTTTGGCCTTCTGCTATGAACATCCATCATGTCACCTTTCTTTCATCATCTATCCTAGTGTATTTACAATGGATATGCAACACTGGTTGGTAACCCTCTTCCAAATTTTTACAATTATCTTTAGTTCTGATTCATTCTCACTCCCTTTTTTTTCACTCTCAGCAGGACATTTCTACTGGGTATGCGTTCCCTAAACTTGCCACGTACATGATCATTTGCCCTTATCTTATTTCTACCATGTTCAAAAGAAAAGTTCTTTTTCTAACCTTGCTTAATATTTCCATCTATTCTTATGTTTTTCCTCATCTTCCTTAAACATCTTTCTTTCTCACTAATCCTTTCTCATAATTTTCAATGACTTATTTGCTACCTGACTCTTTTGAAATAGGTATTTGAAAATATTTTGTGTAAAAATAAAGAAAAAAATATCTCTTTAATTTTCCTCACCTTCTCTGCATTTTGTCCCTCTCTGCCCCAGGTTTCTGGAAGATTTATTCAGTGGTGGAAGAGTTTCAGAATAAGCCAAGGTCTGGGTTGTGACCATAGGGATGGCCACATGAAGGCCAACAGTAAAGGTAAAGGGAACAGGGTAGGAAGACGTAAAGGAATTAGAATGGTGTCATGTTAGATGGGTTGCCAAAGTGAAGTTTGAAGTCACTCAAAATAAAGGGCAATAAAAGTTACTCAAAATAAACCAGGAGACAAAGACTGTGCTCAGGCACTAAAAATGGTGTGAATGAGCAAGAACCATCAGGAAATCTGCAGAAGACTAAAAAGAGGATGCATGGAAGTTGGCGCAGGCCTCCAAACAACAGAATCTTTACTGTATGGAGAAGGAAAAATAGGGCAAAATTCATAATGGAGGTCAGAAGGATGCCAGCTCTGATCGCCAGTTGTGAAGTTCAGGGATATTAATGAAATTGCAGACTCCAAATGAAAGCACTTCCAGAAAAAATGGCTTTTCATGGAAGAATTGACTTTCAGTTAAGATAGGAGAAAGGGATGTTCAAGGGAGAGGGCATAACTGAGGGATGGGGTGGTAACTATGGATCCAGCTGGCCCAAAGGCAAATGGAGAAGAGTATTGAGCAGTGAAGTCAGGCCTGGGAGAAAGGGTCTCAAAGCAGTGTACACACAAGAGCATAGATTGTAAACAAATATAATAGAAAAGCTCGGACATGGGCAATGACCACAAATAACAGATGTGAGCATTGGTGGCTCAACTTTTCACAAACTTTCAAAATCTGCCATAACAGTTTTCTATTCATTTGGGAAAGACCAGCCGTGGCTTGTGTAAGTATAATTCTGAAGGGCAGATTACTCAATGAGAAAATTCTGACTTGAGGTGGTTGCCTTGGCTCTGGGTGTGAGTTTCCTACATTGTAGTGCATATTCTGAAGAAGGATGGAGACTTAATGGGCAGAGGCCTGATCACAGAAGTTAAGAGAAGCTCATCAGTAATCCAAGCTTTACAGATCACAGGGCCGCTGGCCATGAGAACATCCAGTGATAGCCTCCAGTCTTGTACTAATGGACTTGTGGTGTAATGAATTTGCATTACCCAGGATTTTACCCAGAAAATCCAAGAACTATGATTGCCACACATGCCATTACAGACATGCTAAGCATCCTTTTAACCCCTTTTATTCCTCCTGTAGATACATATTTGTATTTAAAATACAACCATTCCATGAACTTACCTAAATCTCTTCCTGATGCATTTATTGATAGAAGACAGAATTAGACCAACTTGTCTCTGGATTTAATATGCTTTGCAGACTTGTTAGGTTTAGCTGTAAATAACCTTACTATCTATAATACTGGATGTTTAAAAAAACATTGTGCTACATATATAGTGCTAAGTTTTCACAGTGGTAATCAAAAATAAACAAAGGGACAGATTTAAAGTTGGGAAGATGAGGAATATAAATGAAAGAGCTCTACACAGTTAATCCAAATATGGAAATAAAATTAAGTAAAACCAGGATGCATGATAGGGATAAGCCATGTTGAAATTCCCAATTTTCATCCAGATATTTTATATCAGGTAAGCCCAGTCACTAGTATCGAACTTGCTATAAAGCATAACATAATCTTTCTCATCTGCAAATTATGATCTTGCAGATGTTACATGTCTTATGATGGAAAGACTTCCGAAGAAGGCGGTGGTTTTCTTCATGTCAAATATAATAAACCCAAACCAGGTAAGTCATCTTTCGCAGCCTGAAATCCTATCTGTTTGCATTAGGTTGACTTTTTCATATATCTTTCACCAGTAATATCAGATTGTATAACCATTCTGATGATGTATAAATGGAAAATTCTCAGTGTAAAATCACATGGGAACCTCCACAAGATCACTCTGACATGCTTTTTCCTTTATTTTTTCCTGCTGCAATTTTGGAAGGCTCTATTTTTTTCTCCTGTTAAAATGATTAGTGCTTTAAGTGAATGAGATCACTTACTGAAATACAAACCCAGCCAAGCCATATTCTCATATCGTGATCTCATACAGACTCAGTCTCAAGAGAGGCCCCCTGAGAGATTTCACAGAATTGTTCATCCAATTGTTATACAGAGCCTCTATTCAGAGAGGAAACATGCTTGACAAAATCTTGTAAAAAGGGGCCCTGAATGCCAAGAACAATATAAACACATGTGTGCCTTAATATAGGCTGCTATATTGCAAAAATAATCTTCCACTATTGTACATGTAAAACCTATGGTGCATGAAACACCTGAAGCTTATGTAATCCTCACTCTCTGCACATCAAGAAATGCAAGATGCTGAGTTTAGTACATGGCTCTGTGCCTACAATCAATAGGGCATCTGGGGATGTGTAAGGTTCCCTAAACCTGACTTAGCTTCAGAGATTTTGGATTGCTGTTCCTCCAACACATATCTGTTTGGATTTTCCATCATTAAATAAATACTCACAAGTAGAGACGGCAGTCACTGAACATGTCTCAGATTCTTAGTAGCTCCAAAATGCTCATGAAAATGTGAGGGAAAGTACCACAGCCTTGTAACCAGTATCTTAATCACAGCACAGTGATTCACTACTTCCTACCCTTAAGAAGTTTGCCCCGGTGTCTGCTGTGGTCAACTCTACTCCCATGAGCAACCACTGCTTTGATTTTTATTGCCACGTATTGGTTTTGCTGATTTTTTAACTTCTTGCAGAATAACATCACATGAAGTATCTTTCCTTCTATTAACATAATGTTTTTGAGATTCATCCTTGCTATGATATGAACCAGTAGTTGGTAACTTTATCACTGCTGTGTAAAGCTCCACATCATAAGAATTTTGTAATTTGTTTAATATTTTCCTGCTGATGAATATTTGAGCCATTTCTAGATTTTGATAATATTAATAGAGGCTGATACAAACAAAATCTTGGATAAGACTTTTACAATATATATTTTAGTTTCTCTTAGAAAAATAATTACCAATGAAAATGATGGATATGTTCAACTTTATAAGAAACTACCAAATAGTTATCCAAAAATGGTTATATCATTGTATACGCCCACTAGAAATATGTGAGAGTTCCAGTGTCTGGCCAGTATTTGCTGTTTTTAAGCTTTTATATTTATGATTTCTAGGGTGTGTGAAAGGTTATTGTACTCTAGTTTTAAGTACAGTAATAATTAATGATATTGAGTACTTTTTTATATATTTATTGGCCAAGCATGGACATTCCTTGGAGAGGTCATAATCCATATTTGTTAGAGGGAGCATTGCTTGTTCTTCTAATTGATTTGTTGGTGTTCTTGTACATTTTGGGTACAAGTTCTTTATTTAAAATATATGCCATTTGAATGTATTGTCTCATTTTGAGGCCAGCATTTTTTTTTTTTTAACTTTTGTAGTGTCTTTTGAGAAACAGAAGTTTGGATGATTTTATGAAGTCCAATTTTCAATAGTTTATTTTCTTAGTGATTTTTGTGGCCTCTTTAAGAAATCTTTACCTACCAAAAGGTTGAGAAACTGTTCTATGCTCTGAAAAGAATTGATAGTTTCAGCTTTTACATTTCTATGATACATAAGAAATTAATTTTGATGTGTTGTGTGATTAAAGTACCAGTTTCTTTTTGTAGTGAATCATTTTAATCTACTTGTTATAGAGTGATTTTTAAAATACCTTAATTTTTCTCATTGAATTGAATTAGTGCATTTGTCAAAAATTAATTGACATAGATATTGGACCCTAATATGGAACTCTGTATTCCATTTCATTAGTCATTTGTCTAGGCTTACACCAATACCACATTCTCTTGATAACTAGCTTGAAATCAGATAGCATAAGTCCATTTTTTTTCCTTCACTATTGTTTTTTTTTATTACATCACTTGCTTTCCATATAAATGTTATAAAAAACCTATTAAAAAGCAATTGGGATAAAATTTGGATTGTACTGAAAATATAGGTTAATTTAAGGAGAATTCACATGTTTAAAAAGGATGTCAGCAAATTTCTTTGTAGAGGACTCTATAGTAGATATTTTCAGCTTTGTGGGTGGGCAAACTGTTGAAACAGATTAACTTTGTCATGGTAGTATGAAAGGAGTCATAGACAATACAAAAAAGAATGCCCGTGATTTGGTTCTAATAAAACTTTATTTAAACAGACAATGACTGGAGGCCCCTAGGCTAAAATTTCCCTTGCTTTAATAGGCTATTCCAATCTATAGGCAGTAAATCTTTTCATTTATTAAGGTATTCTTCAATAAATTGCTGCAGTAAATTCTTACACTTTTCACTTTTGAGGACTTGCATGTCTTTTTATTTATTCCTTAGCCTTTTGTTTATTATGTTATTGTAAATGGAATATTACATTTTTAGTTTCTAATTTATGGTCTATAAAAATACAATTGATTTTAAGATACTGATCTTGTATCCTGAGAAATTGTTGAGTAAAATTATAAATTTAACAATTGTTTTGAAGATTCCTTATGATCGTCTGTGTGCAAAGATTCCTGATGAGAGCCATGTTGTTTAGGTTTTCTTGCTTAGCAAAGTTTTGTATTTTTCAGTGATATGAGCCTTAAACATCTCAGGTTAAGTAGTTTCACTGTTATTGTAAGTGATTTTAAATTTCAATTACCAATTGTTTATACATAGTATATGGAAACATATTTGGTATTTTCACATTCACCTTATATCCTGGTAACTTGCTAAATTCAGATATTATTTCTGGTTGGATTTTTATAGATTCCCTGAGTTTTAATATAGGTTATTTTGTCGTCTCTAAATAATGACATTTTTACTTGGTCCTTTCCAATCTCTATACCTTTTATTTCTTTTTAGGTGACCTAATTGCACCTGGTAGAGACTCTAATATATTTTTAAATAGAAATGCGATCTTTGTCTTGCTTCTGAGCTTAAGGGAGAGGCTTGCAATCTTTGGCCATTAAGTATAATGTTAGCTGTATGTTTTTTGCAGATGAAGAAGTAAACTGTTTTTCTTAATTTGGTGAGTTTTTATTTTTTTAATCAGGAGTAACACTGGATTCTGTCAAATGACTTTTCTGTGAGATGATCACCTGGATGTTCCTCTGCAGACTGTTAGTATGAAAAATTATACTGATTTGAGTTCCAAATATAAAAGTAACCTTGCTTTTCTATGACAAACCTTACTTAATTATTGTGTAACGGTATTTTTATATGTTGATAAATTTAATTTACCAAAATTCTGTTAAGAAAGTTTACATCATATTTTGGGGGAATATTTACCTGTAGATTTTTTTTTTCTCTCTTTTAAATGGTATTTTTATTAGTTTCAACAATGTGCTTATTTTTTGTCATTAAAGAGAAAGAAAACAATTATATTAACCTCTATTTTAAAAATTAAACATAATTAATATTAATATTTTAATTCATATTATCAAATTTGATTTTTTATTTACATGAGATTCCCACTTCTAAGCATTCTACTTTTCTTATAATGTCTTCATCTGATTTTGTTATCAGAGTAATGTTGACTTTGTTGAATGTCTTGGGAAGAATTCCCTCCTCTCCAAAATTCTAGAAGAATTGTGAAGAATGGGTATTATGTGTTCCCAACTCTACTTATTTATTCTTTAATTTTCACCCATGAAGGCAATTGGCCTGGAGATTTCTTTGACGTAAGGCTTTTAGGTACAAATTTACATTTAACTACAGGTATGAAGTTATACAAGTTATCTATTTATTCTAGAGTAAGCTTTGGCAGTTTATGTCTTTAAAGAAATTTGTCCATTTCATCTACATTGTTTAATTTATTGGCATAAAATTATTCGTACAAGTTTGACCATCCAAAGGACTGTAACTAACTGGTCAACACGTGGAGGTGTTCAACATAAGGAACTAGGCCTTCTGTACTGATATGTACCTGTGATGCTTGTCTGATCTTTGGAAATTAGGCCAATTTAAGGAGGTGGTCATTGTAGGGAAGTGGTCACGTATGGAAGTTCTGTGGTTTTCCATTATTACCCTTTCACATCTGTAGTATCTGCATTGACATCACTGTGCCCATGGATGACGATTGCTCGCTTTTCTTGAATCTGAATTTTTCTGATCAGTCTGACTAAAGGTTAATTAACCTTATTAATCTCTTCAAATAATCAGCTTTTGATTTTGACAATTTTTTTCTATTTCACTTATTTATTCTTTGATAGCTATTATGTTTTTTCTTCTGCTTACTTTGTTTTCATGTGCTCTCTTTTTTAGTTTCTAAAGTTAGACACTGAGGTTAAGTTATTGACTTTTTTAATTTATATTTTATATAAACATTGAATTTTATAAATCTTCTAAATTTTACCTCCCTTAGTCCACAAATTTTGGTATGATCTGTTTTTTGTTTGGTTCAAAAATACTGTCTAATTTCCCTTTGATTTGTTTTCTTTGAACTCTGGTATTTAGAAGTGCATGATTTAATTTCCACATATTTGGAAATAATTTCTAATTTAATTCCATTGTAGGCCGAGAAAATATTTTTACTAACTCAAATCTTTTGAAATTTATTAAGACTTGTTTTAAAGCACAGAATATGGTTTATCTTGGTAAATGTTCTGTGTACACATGAAGAAAAGTGTTCTGCTATAGTCATGTCATGTGCATTATTTTGTAACTGTCAATGAGATCAAGTGGGTTCATTAGTTACATTTTTCATGTACTCAGATCCTTTCTGACTTTCTGTTTCTTCTAGCAATTATTGGGAGGTAGCAGCTGAAAATTCTTACTGCAGTTGTAAATTTGTGTATTTCTCTATGCACCTTTAGTTTTTGATTTATGAAGTGTCCTGATGGTCTAGGTGTTCTGGATTGTTATGTCCTCTTAATTTGACTTCTTTATACAAATATGAAATTGTCTCCATTATAACTCATAGTATTTTTTGCTTTGAAATCTACTGTGTATGATATTTTTATATTTAGCCCTTCTAGTTTTATTTACATCAAAATTAGCATGGTGTATGTGTCATTTTGTTATTTTATGTTTAGCCCATCGGTATCTTTATATTTGAAGTAGGTTTCTTGAGGACAATTTTTGGGGGTTTTTTTGTTTGCAGTTTGAAAGTCTCTTCCTTCAGTGTGGGGCTTGGACCAAATAATTAAACATTATAATTGATATGGTTGGGTTTAATTTTAAATTATTCTATCTATTTTTCTTATTTGCTCTGTTATACTTTCTTCTTTTTCTATTTTTCTGGGTTTTTATAAAATGAATTTTAAACTTTTTTTTTTTTTAATCTCTTACTGGTTTATTCATTGTAAGTACTTTTTGCTTTATTTTAGTGTTTTTCTCTGGGGTTGATTGAATACATCTTTCATTTATAACACTCTACTAAGTGATATTTTACCAGTTTATGAATAACATGAGAAACAGTATTATACTTCAGTTTCTTTCGCCCAACAGGTGTTTTTCATACATTCTAAATTTCCATATATTATAAAGTCCACAATTTGTAACCACTTTTCAGTGCAATGGAAAGATTATGAAAGTAAACTTAGAGCTAAAAAGCCTAAAAAGAGGATACCTTATTGCAGTTGAATTCCTGTCCCCCTCAAAAAGAATGTTGAAAAAAATTTCAAGAAATGTTGAAAAGAATTCTCCAAGTAGAAGAATAATTATACAGATGGAAATTTGAATCTGTACAAAAAATAAAGATTGCCCAAAATGGCAAATATGAAAGCAAATAAAAAAGACCTTTTTATTATCTTTTAGATATCTTTAAAAAACTAGGAATAGTTTTAAAAAAATAACCATGTGTGAAAATAATAGCATGATGTATAGAGAGTAAATTGAAATCTTCCAAGTTAAGGAAGATGCAAAGTAGTATGTTATTTGTAGACAGATCATGTATAGTTAAAGATTTATGTTATAAAATCCAGAGCAACCAGAAAAACAAAAAACAAAGAAGTAAAACTAAAAAGATAATAGCTGAGATAAAATGTAATCATGCAGCATGTCAATCCATCCAAAGATAGGCCAAAACAAACAAAAAAAGTAGCATGCACAGGCAGGAAAAACAGGAATCAATTAGCAAGAAGAAGAATGTAAACCAATGATAGTGATAATTACTTTCAAGGTAAATTATACTAATAATGCAATTAGACTAGTATATTTTTTTAAAAAGGAGGACCCTGCTATGTCTTACATGTAAAAGTCACATAAGAAATATTACCAGGCATAAAATGGGATATGTATAATGATAAAGAAGTTAATTTCTCAAAACAGCATAATGATTCCAAATGGTCGTGCAGCTAAAAACACAGCTTCAGAATGCATGAAGCCCAAACTGATGGAACAATAAAAATAAACCTATACCTATTGTTAGTCATCAATATTCAGTTTACAGTAATTTATAGAAGAATTTGACAGAAAATGACTAAAAATGTAGAAGATTGGAACAATGCTATTAATTACATGGACATAATTGATATTTATAAAGTAATCTATGCATTAATAGATGCAAAATAAGTTTTTATTAAGTGAACACAAAATATTCATGAAATCACATTATATTCTGGGTGATAAGCTTCATTAATTTTAAGAGGTTTGAAAGTACAAACACATGGCAATATTTGGAAAATCCCCAAATAGAGGCAATTAAAACATTTCTAAATGTCCATAGTTCATGTGAGAAATTACATGACAAATTAGCTCTCTTTCCCATCTTGTAAGATGGCAGGTGAAAACTGCAATGCTGCAATTTATCTACTTGGTATATACTCAAATGATCAAAAAGCATTTTACAACAAAGACATTTGCACCAGAATGTTTATTGCAGCCCAATTCATAATTGCCAAGACATGGAAACAGCCCAAGTGCCCATTGACCCATGAATAGATTAACAAATTTTGGTATATGTACACCATGAAATACTATGCAGCCATAAAAAGATGGAGACTTCACATCTTTTATGTTTACCTGGATGGAGCTGGAACATATTCTTCTTAGTAAACTACCTCAAGAATGGAAAAAAAGTAGCCAATACACTCAGTACTACTATGAAATCAATATATAACCACCTACACACTCATATGAATGGCAAAACATAGCTATAGTCCAGAAAATAGAAGAGGAGAGGAGTGGGGGGAGGAGGAAGACGGGAGGAGGGAGATATTTGGGGGGACCTCACCTAATGCGCATGATGCAATGGTACATTTCAAAACTTAAAAAAAAAAAAAAAAAAAAAGCTTGAGAATCTGGACCCTAAACAGAAGGGACCTGAAAGCAAAAAGGCTAATGCCAGTGGCAATATTAAGAAAGGTAACCTCAAGGCTAAAAAGCCCAAGAAAGGGCAATTGACTTCTTGTCCTTCTCAAAAGAATACACAGTTTCCCTATCTTTTGTGTATTCCAGAAAGGCCACGCACAAGAGGAAGTACTCAGCCACCAAATCCAGGACTGAAAGGAAAACAAACCTGCTTGTTACTGTTACACAAGCAGTTGGCGGTGGTGACAAAATGATGGTATCCAAGTGGTTGAATTTTGCAAAATGTCTACACACTACCCTGGTGCACATGTGCCTGGAAAGCTAAAATCCCTGGGTCAGCATGTGAGAGGGGTCAGCTAACCCCTCTCCTACATCCATTCTGGTCATCCTCACTGGGTGCCACAGAGGCCAGAGGGAGGGTAGTTTCTCTGAAGCAGCTGAGCAGTGACTTGGACAGCGTGTCACTGGATCTCAGATCTTCAGTAGAGTTCTTCCTTGTAGAACACACCAGAAATTCTCATTGCTACCTTCACAACAATTGATACCAGCAACGTAAAATCCCAAAACATCTCACTGATGCTTGCTTTAAGAAAAAGAAGCTACAGAAGCCCAGACCCCAGGAAGGTGAGATCCATGAAACAGAAAGATATATTATGAGATTACATAGTAGTGCCAGGTTGATCAGAAAGCTTTTTACCAGAAATCAAAGCTAATCCTAAACTCCACAGCAATTGATAGTCTGTATTTACTCTGACAAGTGAAGTTTATCCTCACATGTCAATGTTATAAATTTCTAACCAAGAACTTAATTAAATGATGCTTTAAAAAAAAGGGAAAAAA
Organism: Loris lydekkerianus; assembly: GCA_963574355.1. Taxonomy (NCBI): domain Eukaryota; kingdom Metazoa; phylum Chordata; class Mammalia; order Primates; family Lorisidae; genus Loris; species Loris lydekkerianus. The sequence goes on along the minus strand of CAUYPK010032365.1, from coordinate 2,958 downwards.
TTACATGCCAAATTAGAAAATACTTTGAACCTATTCAACATTATATATCAAAATTTATGGTATGTGCCTGCAGTGGACTGAATGTGTGTTCCTCCTCTCCAAAAACTCATATGATGAAAACCTAAACCCTAATGTGATAACACGGGGAGGTGGGGCTTTTGGGAGGTAATTAGTCATGTGTGTGGAGACCTCATGAACAGGATTAGTGCCCTTATAAAAGAAAACCCTGACAGTTTCTTGCCCTTTTCTGCCATGTGAGGATACAAAAAATGTTCACAGTCTGCAACCCAGAAAATGGCCCTCGCTGGAACCTGATCGTGCTGTCTGGTGCTCTGATCTCGGACGTCAGCTTCTAGAAGGATGAGAAATATGTTTGTTATTTAGGTCATCCAGTCTGTGGTAATTTGTTATAGTAATGGAATAGACTCAGACAGTAATTAAAATAAATATTTGAGGAGAGAATGTCTTACATCAATATTGTAAGCTTCTACTATAATAACATGGTAAGAGAAGAACAAATTAACACAAAGGAAACAGAAAAAAGGGATCATAAATTAATGACATAGAACAAAGAACAACAATAGAGAAAAATCAGTTGAATCAAAACTGGTTTTATACAAAAATCAACAAATACGAAACTTTCAGTAAGTCTGAGCAGAAAAAAGAAAGCAACTACAATATACACATTACCAATAGGAGCAAATAAAAAGGTGGCATCACTAGCAACTCCACTGACATTAAAGGTTGAGTTATAATCAACATCATTAGATCTACAATGTAGATGAAAGATACAAATCACTTGAAAGACACAAACTACAAAACTCACTAAAGGCAAAATAGATAACCTTGAAGAGCACTATATCTGTTCAAGAAATTAAATTTGTAATTTAAAATATTTAAGCAAAGAAAATTTCAGGTTTAGGTGACTTTGGTGGTGACTTCTTCCAAAGGTAAAGAAGAAACAAGATCAATTCTACCCAAGATTATCAAGAAAAATAAAAAGGAGAAGACACTGTCCATTTTTATAATTTATCTAGACCTGTGTTTTGGTGATTTAAAGACCAAAAAAGACATAACAAGAGGGAAAAAAATCACAGGCCAGTACCACTGATGAACACAGATGTATGCAACTTTTAATATGTTGAGCAAATTAAATTATGCAATGTAGAAACAGAAAAATTTGTCGTGGCCACTGCAGACTATCATAGATGTGTAGAGTTAGATTAATTTAAAAAATAATCAGTATAATTCATGATATTAAGAAACTGAAAAAGAAAAAAAGAAGTAAAATATTTGACAAAATTGACTTTATTTAAAATTAAAATTGTCTCACTACATCAAGAATTGTAGAGCAATTATAGTCATTGTTTCTATTAATGATTAAAACTTTCACAAAATTAAAAGTAAAATGACACTTTGGCCAGGCATTCTGGGAGGCTAAGGTGGGTAGATTGCCTGAGATCACAGGTTCATTCTCATTCTGGCCTGAGCCAGAGTGAGATCCCATCTCTAAAAATAACCAGGCATTTTGGCAGGTGCCTGAAGTCCCAGCTACTTGGGAGGCTGAGGCAAGAGAATTGCTTAAGCCCAAGAGTTTGAAGTTGCTGTCACCCACAGCACTCTACTGAGGGTGACAAAGTAAGACTCTGTCTAAAATAAATAAATAAATAAATAAATAAATAAATAAATAAATAAATAAGTAAGTAAAATAAAAGTAAAATGACATTTTGAGCTGATGGCATCCTTACAAAAGTTGCAGACTCACTTAATGGTGAAAAGCTGAATTATTTTCCCCTAAGATCAGAAAATAAGGCAATGATGTCAATTCTCACCACTTCTATTTAACATTGTACCTATGGTCCAAGGAAATAAAATTAAAAAGACAAGTATATAAAGTTCAAAGGAGGATGAAAAATGTCTTTATTTACAAATTATATGTTTGTCTATGTAAAAATTCCCAAGGAATCCACAAAAAATAATGCTATAAGAGATAATCTATAAGTTTAGTGAAATCTTAGGATCCAAGAAGGTACATAAAAACTTAGAGATACATTCTAAAATATGTGCAATATCTATAACTAAAAACTATAAGTCATTGCTGAGCAAATTCAGGAAAACCTAAATAAATGGATATATAGACCATATTAATAGATCAGAAGACTCAATATTTACACAATTCTTTATATTGATCTATAGATTCAATGTAATGCCAAACAAAATTCTGATATCTTGATTTTGTGGGCATTTGTTGGAGCAAGTAGCAATTGACAACCTTATTCTAAAATTTATGGGGAAATCCAAGCACTAGGAAAGCTAAAATAGTTGTGAATGAGAGCATCAATGAAGGACTTACCTTCAAAGGTTATTATAAAAGTCTGATAATTCTGAGAGTGTGAGTTGGTTTAAGTGTAGACATGTAAATTAATTAAATAGAATGAGGAACTGAGGAAGATACTCACATGTTTATTTTAATCGATAGAGTCAATAGAAAACTCATATTCCCTCCGACACATGGTGCTAGAATAATTTAACATCCAAATGCAGTAATAATAATAATAAATCAAAATCAAAACAAAGAAACAAAACCTTGCACCTTACTTGCCTGACACTTACATATCATTTCTGATTAGCTCATAGACTTAGATGTAAAAGCCAACTATAAAACTTACAGATAATTCATAATTGCTAAGTCATGGAAGAAGCCCAGGTGCCCACTGACCTATGAACAGACTAGCAAATTGTGGTACATGTATACCATGGAATACTATGCAGCCTTAAAGAAAGATGGAGACTTTACCTGTTTCATGTTTACATGGATGGAGCTGGAGCATATTCTTCTTAGCAAAGTATCTCAGGAATGGAAGAAAAAGTATCCAATGTACTCAGCTCTACTATGAAGCTAAATTATAGCTTTCACATGAAGGCTATAGCCCAACAATATCACAAGACTATGGGGAA